>CANSZD010001642.1:0-203694 GCA_947648045.1 Beta corolliflora | reverse complement strand
AGTGTAAAATGCTTAGAGTCTGTTTCTTGTAAGATGGATAGCCTTTGGATATATTTGCTGCTCAGTTTTGCATCATAGAGGATACTCAATTACATTATTCAGTTATGTAAAAAGTATATTGGGAAAATTGTCCCTCCTGCCCCTAATTTATTGTTGCCCGCTGTAAGGTTAGTAGTTTTTGTGTTTTGAATGGAGTCTGGTGACTTGTCAGAGGCATAGGTTGCATGGTGTGTCAGGAGGAGTAAAGGAAAAGTTATTTCATAACACTAGGTTATGTGATTAATTGTAGTACTCCTTCCATTTCTTTAAGTTGTTCCTAGAGGAGATATGGGAACATACGAAGGAAAACCCACTTTTGTAATCTCTCTCTTACTTTTGGTGCTTCTCTCCTTGCTTTAGTACTTCTCTCTTCACTTCTTTCATCCCAATAATGGTACGTTCTCAATAGAAACAGCTTTTTGGAACATTTCATCGGAAACCAGGAGCAACATGTAGAAACAGAGGGAGTGTTGTGGGAAGTGTTACGAGGGGAACAAAAGAGCCAAGTGAAATTTTTGATCTTTGTGGTAGTGCTTTAGATGGCAATGCTTGAGCTGTGTGCTGTGATATCATCGATACCTGTCCTAGCATGTTGATTGAAATTTGTTAAATCTAGGTCATTCAAGACCTCGATTAACTTATATACTCCTCCGGTCTTTATTAGTTTACCCCCTTTCATTTGCCACGAGTTTTAGGAGAAACAATGTTGTGGACGTAGAAGAAAGAAAAACTATTATTTTATATTAAAGTTGAATGTATGTGTGATGGAAAGTTAGTGGTCCCAGATTCCAAAAATAGAAAACAAAAGAAACGGGTAAACATGGCAAAGGACCTCCCAAAAAGGAATACGGGTAAACTAATAAAGACCCGGGAGGGAGTATCTGTTGAATTAATGGTGTATATTTTGACTCCTATAGGTCATAGCAAAATCACTGGTCATGATCGCGTTACGGAAAAGTGACGCATTTTAGGGGGTCACTAGAGAAGCATTTGCCACATTTCGCTATGTGAATGAGCAAACTGGAACCGTCCACTTTGTTTTTCTAATTAGAGCTGTGAAACATTTTTGTTTGTGTTGGAAATTATGATTTATAGACCTTAGCGTGTTAATTTTATTTATTATGGCTCAGTGGTAAAATAACCATCCTCAATGGATGTGGCAATATGGCTTTAAAAACACCGTTACAAACTGACTCTTCGTGTGTAGAGTTGAAAGTTGACTACACAACAGCCTTGCATAATGGAGATGACCTTGACTTAATTCTATGCTCTAGGTGGTAGTGGGGTGTTGTCTGGTGACTCTGGTCGTATGGTGTATGGCCAATTTTAGTTGGAAGATGGGAGGGAAGTTATATGTCTATTATGGAATTCATTTTTTTTTTCATTTGAAGGGGTGAAGATCTGTTCTCATGTGTACTTTGTACTCCAATCTGACCCCAAAGCATGTCCATCCCAGATATATGTAACCCCCTCCCTCCCCTCCCAAAAAAAAAAGAGAAAAAAGAGAAAAAGATAGAACCCGACCTGGAACATGCTGGTATACTTACTGACTATTTTTTCAAAAGGTAAGTAGCAATTACGTTGCTGTTTTCATCCATGTGCTAGATCATACCATTCTCTAGGTAACACTGGTCAATCCTATGAACCCTATGAGCTTGATATTGAATATCATGTTGCAGTTGTGTAAGACTTCGAATTCTTCGGTGGTTAAGCATATAGGGACTACTTTATATTATTGAAAGGGTAGTGGATTATAAGTCATTATTATTTATTTTGTTTTGTTATAGTAGTTTTTTCAAAAGTTCATCCAGTCTTGTATTTGCATTATTTATGGAAGGCATCACATGATGGATACTCATCTTTCAGTAAACAGACCTAGGAACCTTGTTATATAAGGGTTATAGCCTTTCCCCCATGCTGATCCACTTGTATATAGAAAAATCCCTTTGCCTACCTATGCCTTTAGTCTTAATGATGGTGTTATGTATAATACAATATTTCTTGGGTATCCTAGAAGAACATTCCCTTTTAAACCAGCATCTACCTTGCTTTTAGAATTTGATTGTCCCCCCAGAATCAGATTGTAGTGTGATTCTGTTTGATTTAATTTGTGAAGGTGGAGTAATAGGATGCATAACCGTATAGAGTTAAGAGTTCTACTGAAACATTGTCATTCTCAGTTTTTCTCTTTTTTCTTTTTTTCCTTTTATAAAGAATATTGCTGTTTAATTTTCATCATTTGGTTTTAGAGATGAAAAACTAATTATTGTAGACAATTCTTGTCACAATATTGTGGCTGAAATAGGTTTGTTTGCAGGGAATAAAACCAGGTGACCCCTGCATCCAGTTCTTGCTATCTGAGTAAGTAGAACCTTGCAACTTTTCCTGCCTTCAACAGCTGATTGTCGAACAAGCTGAATGGAAGCTGCTAGTGGATGAATCTTTGCCGAAAGGTGTGTCTGGGAGTCCCTAGTTGACCCTTTGCAGGTTCTAGCTTATTCTCATGATTAAACGTGCGAACCATTAAATATTACTTGCATTCCTACTGCAAGTTTCCCAACTCTTTTGCGAACTTATGGTAGTGCCACTCATGTGCTACCCGCATTACTAGTTTATTTTTTTGTGGGACACAGCCACACAGGCACCTGGAACTATAATGGCAAACAATATTAATATAACGGTTGGCGGCTGCTGATATTATGCTTTTGTTAATTGATATTTTGTATGCATTTTAGTTTATGATGAAAGATAATGATGTTTTTCTGTCAACTAATGACTTTTCCTATTTCATAGGGGTCATGTAGGTTGCGGCTCCATGTCGATCTAAGCAGTGATCACTATGTCGGTCAGTACATCTCTTTTCCATTTTCTTTGCCTCTTCTGTTCTCTCTTGTTTATTTTGCCATGTGCATACCCATTCTCTGTTCTGTGTGATAAACTAGATTATTCCAAAGAATCATGATGATTCTCTCCAGTCCTACAATCTTTTGAGCTGCCAGATTACAGACGTGTTTCATCGTTCTTTTATTTGTTTCTTCTTTTTTGTTCTTTTCTTCTGATATATGTTCAGCTTGACATTTTATTTAAGTGAGAAAGCATTTTATAAAGAACATTGAAGCATGAACTGTTTATATATATGTTTCCCTTTGGCTTCTTTCTAAGTATCATCCCTCTTCATGGTGAGTTTTAACTTTATCTTATAAATGATCTTTTATCTGGATTATTGTAATAGATTCATTAATGAATTTCCTGATAGGAAATTAACCAAGGCCTCCATTTTTATTTATAGAAGTTACTATTAACGCATTCCTAGGAATATCTTTCGCAATGTGAAATAAAATTTTGAAAGTTACTCTTTCTTGTATACTCTTGGGTATAGTTCGGACTTGTTTACTTGTTTAGGAGTAGTACAAATGATTGGTATATGCTTTCTCTTTTTTCTTTTCCTTTTCTATTGCATCATATAGGATTTCACGCTTGCCAATGCATGACTTTGATCATCAAGTATCGCTAGTTATCTATTAGTAAAGAATTTAAAAGTTGATATTTTGAAAATATATAATGAGATAAATCCAACATCTTAATTAGTGGAAATTTTTTATTGTTCTGAGTGCAATTTACCTTGTCAAAGAGGAAGAGAGCTCAATCTGAGTGTAGTTTCCCATGTGCTATCCCCTATTCCCCTCTATGAATTGTTGTTGCGATTAAAAAAGCTTGAAATATGCCTATGTATCAGTTAGGGGAAGTTAACTATTACGACATGGCCTAAGCTGAATCAATACGGCCATGAGCATATGTGCGCAATATTATATGGATGTTTTTACTTTCTATTTATAGAGGAAGTCTGGTTTCAATCCATGTTTTTCGATAAAGTCCAACTTTGTCATCTAAGAGACTAAGACAGCTGACATATTCCGAATATATTGTGTTTTAAACAGATTTGTGTGCTTGGTTATGAGAGTGGATAACAAACCAGAGTACCAAGATAATCAAAATTTACTAAATACTATATATTCTTGAGTTAATACTCAGAAGAAAGACATAAGGTAATAGGCTAAAATAAATTAAAGGCTGAAAAGGGTAAAATACGTATAAATCAAGAACTTTTCTGGTGTCCGTGTTAAAAATAAATTGAAGGCATTAGGCTTTTTCTGGATACATCACTGGTAGGTAACCAAATGATGACGTGATGAAGGCATTAGGCTTACATTAGAGTTTGATTTTCTTGATTAATTTAATCATCTTGCAAATTGCTAGGAATTTAGTCAAAGTCAGGCAGGCTTTATGCTAATATTTTAGTCCCACGAGCGGCAGACAAAGGGAAAGTTGGCCGCCAAAATAGAGATTTTTTGGTTATAGTTTCTGCTAATTATCATTATGAGCTTCATTAGTATAATATTCTGAGTAGGCATACTATAAGTTAATGTAGTCAAATGATTAGTGAGTGTCACAGGTTAAATTATGTGGACCTTTTACAGATTATTTATAAAGACAGCTGAGCTTTTTTTATAATGTTTTCTCTGGGGCCAAGAAGTGGGAAGAACTCCTTAAACAATTTCTGAATTGATTGGGGCATTCAAAATGGTGTACACTGGCATCTTTACTTGCATGACCCTCTCATGCAATGTACTATGCGAACTATTTTGAATCCTTAACAATTCTAGCATCAGAATACATAGGAATATTTCACCCATCGAAATCATTATACATGATGGACTCCTAAGATTAAAAACCATGTCTGACACGTAAGTCTACAAAGCAGAAGGCGAAACTAATATTGCCTTTTTTTTTGGACAGTTTAACTGCTAATGGTCGTTCATGGAACCAAATTGGCTGAAAGGGAGTTCAGGAGATGAATCCACTGCCCTTCATCTTCTTCGTCTTCTTCACCTGCCATTTGATTCCATTGTAGGTCTGGAAATTCAGGCTGTTCGATTTCATCATTCCTTGCAAATCGACCCCTAACTCTTGGCCTGCTATCAGCTAATGTCTTCCTGCATGCGTACTGATGGCCAATCATTGCAACCATAGAAAAATTAGGTGAAGGTCTATGATAAAGATACAAATTGTGTTAATTAAATATTAATAAATAATATAGACTAGTGTAAAGATTTTTCCTCGTAAATATTGAAATTCAGCTCTTGAATTGCTTCAATTGTGAGAAGTTACAGACATGAGGACCTGTTTGTTTATTGTTTAACACTTTGGAATTTGCAGTGCTAAAAGAAAGACGACTGTGACTATACATTAAACATGATGATTTTGTTTGTATTAGTGGAAGCGACTGTGATTCTCAGCTTTTACATGTCACCAAAGTCCTTAGATTTCACTGTCCTGCTTATGCATCGTATCTTACCGTGGTAAACATATATCTTTAGTGCAAGCTATGATTTTGTTGTGAATATGACATGTTGATTTAACTAGAGGTAGGGCCTATTGTCATACTGTAGTATTGTGTGGTTATGCTCCTACAGCTCAGAGAGTAGCAAGTTTGGCTGAAGTTAGGAATCTTGAAGGGTATTACAGATAGTCTTACCTGAATTTTCTTGTTGAAGTTCCTTTGGCTTCTCTTGCTGCGATACCTCTCAATTCTTTCTTTTTTCTCCTCAGGACTGTAGCGACATGCCTTTGTCATACCTTCAATAATAATGCTCGCACTTTCATTTGCCAACGGACTTCCTACTGGGTGGTGATGTTGTTGGCGTAAAGCTTTGACTCCCTGTTATGAGAATGATCAACCATGTTAGGTTGACAGTATATTTTTCAAAATTATGACATCTCCTGATTTATTTGTATTTCCTTGATGAGTTTTTTTGAGTTATAACTATCTAGATCATGATGTAATGTTGTGACTTGGTGCTTTTCAATTAATTGAAGAATTACCTGATCCAGATCACTTGTACTAAAGACCCGTCTCACTTGGCCCATATCCAGGTCATGAAGGCTGGCGGGAGAAGAATCGGGCAAATAGAACCCGTTTTTGTGGAGTGAGTGGTTACTTAAGCTTCGCTGCATCAAAGTGGCAGTAGCATTTGGTGGGTGACTACTAGTACAGCTTAGAGGTGAATTTGGCGAGCCTATGTAACTACTAGTAGTACACCCACTCCCAGCACTTGTATTCGCATTGGCGTTTGCGAGCATGAAAGCTTCATTGATGGAGTCGAAGTCGCCTACAAGAGATTGGACTAACAGAGGTGATAAACTGGAAGGGTAGTTTTGGTTGATGCTATCAGAGGAATGATCATAGTAAGAACTGTTATTTTGACCGTACATGGTATTTATGTTGTGTTTTTAGGGAAGAAAGGGTATAGAAAATGTTCAAATGAATAAGAATCAAGATACTTTGTGCTCTTGCCAACATAATGACATATATATATGAGAATGTTTTTACGAACTTTGATACAAAGCGTTGACTCATTGCCTATACTCTTGTCTCTCTAGTACCACTACCACTTCCTCATACCCCCACCCAAAAAGTAATTACACCATCCCTTTCCTTATAAATTTTAATCAGACTTTTGAAATTAAGGGATATCGATCTCATGTTAAGTCTAATCAATCATGTTTTTACACTTGTGTTTTAAGGTTATTCTTTTCCAATTAATAATGCAATTATCTCATACAATAGGTTTGGTTTATGTTTGTTTTTTGTGGATTTTTTTTAAGGAGTGGGGAATAATAAACGTAAGGAAGATTTTACTTCTCGTAAGTAAATTCAGTTCAATTTTGTAGGAATAACAATTGTCTATTGGACTTGTAATACTAAATAATCGGAATCTCACAACCATCAACTCATCGACCACAAGAGTAATGGCAAAGCCATTCTGTTAATATAAGAGGAAAATGATACATGTACTAGTAGTCTGATAATTGGAACAAGATTATGCACATTTTGAACCCTCGAAAACCTGCAAAACAGAAGGAAAATAGAAGGTTGAACGCCGGAATTGAGAGGGTCAACACCAAAAAAATGGGAATAGGTTTCGTTTTGCAAAAAAATTAAGTTTGTGTTTTTTTTTTTTTTGCAAAGGAATGCTTTAAAGGTTTTTTTGGGAAAATTTTCCTAAATAATTCGTTAAAACAAAGAAATTAAGGAAATTGATTGTTAGTAATTTCGTGAAACATATTTTTTTTTCCTTTGTTTGTGACAGTCGATTATTAGAGTGTATATTAGAGATGGTAAAAGTTGGCATGACCCTCTAACCCGACCCGAACCCGAAATTAGCGGGTTTGGATCAAGTTTTTCAACCCGTTTAAGTAAAGCGGGTTGACCCGACACGACCCGTTTGTTAAACGTGTTGGGTTAGGGTTGAACATTTCGACCCGAATCCGACACGACAACCCATTTAACTACTATACTACTTATCAATATTATTCGTTGGGCTTGAAATCATTTGAATATTTTTCATAAATACATAAGATTTATTCTTTGGTTGTCCGTTTTGGTTTATTTAGGTAAGATATTAGTATATAAGACGTGGGTTAAGAAATATATCACGTACATTTGTTTAGTTTATGTGTATATGCTCTCTTGATAAACGGGTCAATAAACGAGTCGGATAACCCATTTAATAGACGGGTCGGGTTAGGGTTGAGTATAAACGGATCGGGTTAGGGTTGAGTGTGTTCGACCCGTTTACCGATGGGCCCGACACGACTTTGACACGGCTTAGACCCGTTTACCGACTCTAGTGTATATGATGCTGTAAAAAGCAATCTTGGAAGCTCTATGGCCCCCAATATGCACTTAAGCAACAGTAAAAGATTGAAGACCCCACCCAATTTGATTTGATTCTTTCCATCTTCCTTTCCGGCGGGGTTGCGCGGGGTCTACAGAGGATAGTCATTGAGAAAGAGAGTCAATTTGCAGCATATAAATATGCATCGCCATGTGAATACCATATTGTACTAATGACACTCACCTTTTTACTATATAGTCCTATGGAGTAGACATTGAAAAAAAAAATTATCTTTATATATTCAGGAAAACGAAACTAACCGTATTCTTATAAGGTGGTAATCAGCTAGTTTAAAATGGAGCTTGGGTTGCTCAACTTGTCTCATAACACTTGCATTTTAGATTGATCGAGCTTAAAATTTCAAGTTCAATTTTAGCTTAAAACTATATATATTTTGAAAATTAGAAACCCATTAAACACTTTGTCATAAACATATTATAATTAGGTTTTTGCTCATATTAATTGAGATTCTCACAATTATGTGCAACTATCTTAGCCATGAGCATGTCAAGAACAACTTTGATGTGCTCAAATCATGAAAAGTTTAAGCAGGTTATTGAGTACCTCTCGAGCCGGTTAGGTGATTATCATCTTTATTGCAGTGTAGATAGAATAATTTTGTTGCCTTTTGGTCTAATAATACATAATAATTGAAAATGTCTCCGCTACTGATCTTTTTTTATCGATTTAGACCAACTCATGAAATTATTACAGTTCTCATTCTGGTCTCTCTTTACTTGTCACATTTGCATTTTGAAAGTTATATTTTATAAATTTTGACAACCGTTTCTTTTACTAGTACTAGTCTTATATGCACGCAATGCGTGCGAACTCTCTTCGCATTTTGTAAAAAAATGTTGTTCAATTTAAATATGGTATTTTTTTTAAAAAAATCCCCATTTTTAGTTTAAATGAAGGAGTTAGTTATCCTCCTATTCTTTTGTTTCTTTTTTTCCTTTTTCTATTTTTTGGTGTCCCCCATGTGTTGCCATATATCTTTTACTAGTATACTATTGCGTGCTTCAAGTTATAAAAAGATGTACAATAGTCATAGTTTATTAACATCAAATTGTAAAATATTTTTAAAAAAACAAAGGGCATTTATGGCCCGTTTGGTTAGATGTCATAAATGGTGGTAATGGTAATGCATTATAGTGTAAATTTGTAAAGGAAATCCCACATCATTACCCATGGTAATGCTACTTGATCCCAAAACATCCATTTTCTTCCTAAAATCTCATTACCATCCATTACCACTTGGGAAGGTAGTATTGGGTGGTAATGAAAATTTATATAGGAAAACCCATATTTTGTGATGAAGTTTCATTACCATGGTTATTGACATGAGAACTTCTTTACAAATTTACACTAAATTACATTACCATTACCACCATTTATGACCACTAACCAAACGGGCCGTTAAGGTATTTCAAGTGGAAACCAAATACCTCAAGAGTCCTTATATAATAGAGATAAGAAAAATATATGATGTAAGATCTTGTTAGACTTGTCTCTATGTGTATTTTCATTATATCAACATTAACAAATTTAAAAATACGATATTAATGTTGTACTGTAACTTATTGTGTAATAAAGCCTCACACGTCTGCACAATGACACATAATGACATAAACTCCAACAAAAATGATGTTAAACTATGCCTTGAATTATTTATCCGGCGCTAGGATTAGACTCGGCATGGGCGGGTCGGGCCTGTTCATGGGCTCGGCCCGCGGGCATGAGGAAATGGCGGGCCGGGCCGGGCCCGAGCCCGTGAATGACGGGCCGGGCCTGAAATTTTCAGATTTTATCCGCGGGCCGGGCTCGTGCCTCCTGTGGGCCTGGCCCGTGTTTTATGTTGTTTTTTTGTATTCTTGGTAGTTTTAGGCTAAAAAACAAAGAAAAGGGGCGTTCGGCCCGCGGGCCGGCCCATGGGCCATATAGGCGGGCTCGTGCCGGTGCGGGCCTGAAATAAAATTTCTTGACAGTGGCAGGCCCACGGCCCACGGAGCGGACAACGTGTCGGGCCGGGCCTTGAGCGGGCTCGTGCCGGGCAGGACCGGCCCGCGTGCTGGCCCGACCCATGCCCACCTCTAGCTTGGATTAACCTAGCACGGGGGTATTATATAAACCCTATTATTAACCTCTACCTCCGTATTATTATGTAATCTGTACTCTCTCCTAAAAAACCTATTAAAAACTGTTTCTCCTCTGCCTGTGGATGTAGCTAACACATTGTTAGTGAACTACATTAATTTTTGTGTCGATTGTTCATTACTATTTGTTTCGTTAATTGCATCTGTCACAACAAATGACATGATACTATACAAATAATGACATGAATCTGATGTCATTTTGTCATTTATTTCATGTCATTTGAATTTTTTTTACAAAAGAAGTGGTGGATTATAGGTTGTTCAGCATAAGTTATGGTGTAACAGATTCTGGCCACCAAAGAATTTGTGAGGTTGATCTTATAAATACCAAGTAAAACGAGACAAATGAAAAAATTTCATGTGTGGTATACTTGATATCTTTCTTGCATTATAATCAATAGGGCTGGTGTTTATGAAAATCTATTTGATTCAGATTTAGATCGGCTTGTTTTATCGAATTAATAACTAAGTTGTGAAAATTTGTATCTTATGTTAGCCTCCGTTCAGATCATCAAATGATTGATTTGTCAAATTTCGCAATTTACACAAGGTTCCACTATTTGTGTATATGTATTGAAGTCTTGGAGATGAGGGGAAGTCTTGTCATCATAAGCCAGATGTTTTTCCAATTTCCTGATTTGGATGAATAGACTATTAAGCTTGATCAAGGATTGTGATTTCTTACCTACCAAAAACAGAAATGGGAAATGCACAAGTAGAACTCTTTCCCTTACAATTGATCAAGCCCAAAATCCTCAGTTAGCTTTCATTATTATTTTACTTTAGAAAAGTAGTCCTCTTTACAAGCATGCTTCTTAGTTAGTACTCTAGTTGCTTTCCTTATGTTCACTGACTTACTCGCTATGTTTTTTTTGTTCTGCATACTTTGACTTTTGTGGTTAAGATTTAGATACTTCGACCTTTTAATATTTTATCAAGTAAAATATTTATGTTATAAAATTATTGGTCACCGATTTGTCTACAAACATAATCTTATAAAAGCAATTTTTTATGATTTAAACTAATATAATAAGAGAAATTTATGGTTAAATTCGTTCTTAAATACTATGAAAAAAAGTAGGAAAAACAAACAAATAGAGAGAAATACTTTTGAAACACTCCTTGTATGTTATACTTCTAAGATAAAAAGTATATGTCAACAATTCTTATATTACTAATGTATTTGTATAGAACAAATTAAGTCATCTTAAATTATACACAATGGTGGATAACCACCTCAAATAAGATAAAAAGTACACCCTTACGGAGTTAACTTTCATATAACTTTGGGGTAGATGTATAATCACTTGCTATATATAGAACATCAATATGTTAATATTACTTGTTAACATCAATATGTTAATATTAATTACTTGTCAACTTTAAGTATACGAATTTATATTCAACTATAGTTATTAACTTAGATTATAGAAATATAAAAAAATTGAACGTGAATATTCCAGATCGAGCATACCTTAGTGGGGTAACATTAAGAAGATCCACAACTTGAGATAGATATGCACAAAATTGCCATATTTTGGCCTTTTGGGCCATTGAGGTTTACGGGACCTCAGTGGCATCTAGGAATAAGTGTCCTTCAATGAAAAAGCTGAAAATATATATGATGGAATGATTTATAATTAGACTTTGAAGCACTCATAGATATAGCTAGGTACATACTATTATATGATGGATAATATTGAGAGCAACAAACTAAAACCAAGTACTTTTACGTTTCATCACATGGTTGGGCAACGACCAATTCAGAACCAATGGGAAACCAACATCCCTCTTTGCAGCCTTGCAGGTATACTTGTGCTGTTGTGCAGTTATACTCCCATAGAAATAAAATTCATCCAAGTTATATGGATTGTATACCATATAATCATGTGTCTTAGATAAAAAAAATTTCGGTTTTTCAGCAGAATGCCGTGTGGTATTTGAAAATTAAGGTACACTCTTATTTAAAAAGTACGGAGTAATCTTACTTATTGATTTAAAATGCATGAAATGCCCTTAATGACTAACAAGTCGAGTTTTCGTTAGTCATTAACCCTACTCAACCCCTCTAACCCTAATTAAGCCCTCTAACCCTAATTAAGCCCTCTAACCCCAACACCTAACCCCCACCCTAAACCCTAACCCTAACCACCCAACCACCACAACCCCCCCCCCCTCCACCAATAGCACCCCCACCCCCGCCCCCACCACAAGAACAACACTAGAGCCACCCCTGCAGTCCATCAATCTCAATTGATGAAGAAGAATATCGATGTCTTCCTTCTTTAAACAAAAGCAGAGCAAGTGTTTTTTTCGAATTTTCCGAAAATCAACACAATTTTTTTGAATTTTCCCCATAAATCAACACAAACCGAGCAAGTGATTTTCCCAAAAATTTTCCCGGGGAACTCCGACGGCGTGCGCGTGCGGGGGAGAGGGAGGGGGGCTGCGAGGAGGGGGAGGGGGGGGGGGGGAAGTTGTGGGGGAGGGCAAGGGGGGGCGATGAGGGGTGGGGGGGGGGCTACGGGGGTGGGGGAGGTGGGGCTGCGGGGGGTGGGCGGAAGGGGTAGGGGTGCTCGTGGAGGAGGAGGAGGCGAGAGGGGGCGTGGTGGTTGGGTGGTTAGGGTTTAGGGTGGGGGTTAGGTGTTAGGGGGTTAGGGGTTAGTGTTAGGGTTTTGGGGTTAGGGTTAGAGGGGTTGATTAGGATTAATGACTAACGGAAACTTGACGCCGTTAGTCATTAAGGGCATTTCATACATTTTATTAAAATAGTAAGGTTACCTGGTGCATTTTTGAAACAATAGGGGTACCCCATGAATTTTGAAATACCACAGGGGTACCTGGTGAAAAAACAGTTTTTTTTTTCAAATAAGTAAATATCCATAATATTTGCACCCCTTTTTTAGTGTTAATCAATGACTTATAAAATGATATTAAACTTAACGATTTTGAAAATAACGTTATTATTTACTTGAATGCTTGTCGATCCGTACATTTCCTTTCAAAGATATCATCTATTCATAACATCACACATAGTCACTTCTTCCGTTCCATTATTATTGTAGCATCACACCTTGGCACATTATTTAAAAAAGTCATGCGAAGTGGAGAGAAAAATAGAGATAGATTAAAAGTGGGACCCCATGTGATAGAGAGAGATAGCTAGAGAAAGATATTACCAAATGAAGAAACGTTGCAATTAATGTGAAAGCTTACAAATAAGGAAAACAACGATTAAAAAAGAACGAAATGAAATATTATATAGATAAAAAAGTTTGAAAAAATGTAGGGCACAGGGGTATTTAAATAGGAAAATTTTCCTCGATAAGCGAGTCACCGACCTATTATTATAAAACTAAGTTTTAGGCCCTGGGGTTATTCCCGGGTAATTATAGTTTTCATTTATTAATATTTTCTTTAAAATTATAACACCAAGCATTCTTTTGGTTTAGTGGTTAAGGCTTGTGTATATAAGACTTGAGGTAATGGTAACAAATTTTGTAACATCATTTTTAATTTTTATTGTATGTGTGTTTTACGTGAAGTAAGCATTTCTAAGAAATAAGCGCGAAACACGATATAATTAAGCATTTAGAAACGTCTTTTAATATATTAGTATAAAATTTAATGACATTCTACGAGACAAGAGTTATTAAAAAACAAAAAAGGCAGACGTGGGCGTTATTTTACTTGCGACACATTGTCAGTACTTTTTTTTATATTATTATGATCAATTGATCATGGTTCGTCTGGTCATTTTCATGCAATTTTCTCTCCCAATATATTTTGTCATTTTAACAACTTTGATCATTTGATTTGTCGCCCTATCACTGGTTGGTCTACCTGACAAAAGGATGGACTTTTTTTATGTGGGTTTTGTTTAAATTTGCAAAATTCTTCTTATGATATTTCTTATCATTGTCGTTTAATCATGACTATAAATAAATAAGAGTAATCCAACATTATTAGTGTTGTTTAATCATAACTAAAAGATGAGAATAATTGAAAACCTTTTAGGGCCAGAGATCTGAATTCAACTTGATAAAAAGAGTGAATCTTCCTTCTTTATTAAGTTTTCAGCCTCCTCGCAGATCTATATGTTGCTCATATATAGCCTATG
The DNA here is from genome assembly GCA_947648045.1 of Beta corolliflora. Taxonomy (NCBI): domain Eukaryota; kingdom Viridiplantae; phylum Streptophyta; class Magnoliopsida; order Caryophyllales; family Amaranthaceae; genus Beta; species Beta corolliflora. The sequence goes on along the minus strand of CANSZD010001642.1, from coordinate 189,640 downwards.
AATTTAGTATCAATATTTTGCAAAAAAAATAAGTAAAGAAGAGAATAATGTAGGTAATATTATGTATTTTCCAGCTTCCAGTACCTTTGCATCCCATAATTAACTTTCCATCTACAAATCTACGGATAATAATCATGTAGGTTTGCACCCAAAAAAACATTTGTAGTGAAGGTTTTTTCTTCATGGAAAAGCAATTGTACCCGGTGCATGTATGTGCGAGACCACAAGGGGTGTGTGATGTATGTGTCATCAAACATGTGAAACGTATGTACCGGCAATATGCTCCATGCATCTTGGTGCCTATATAAGCCACAGGTGATAGCCTAGTGATATTGACAGCACCTCCGATTATAGAGATCATGAGATCAAGTCTCACTCATTGCAAGATGGATCCTCCATTTCCCCCCCTTCTTGCAAAGGACTTCAACTTATATCTAAAATTTTTTAAAAAAATGAGTGGTGTGTGTTATGTATTATGTATGTTTTTGCATCACAAATGTGAAACATACTATAGGCGTTCGATCGTACACATGTCGATTTGTTGTCGTCATGTATAATGTAGGGAAAAATAATTTGCATGAGTTTAGATTAGCTATATATTCATATATTGTACATACTTTGACGTACATAACTCTATGTACATCCAAGGCCAAATGAGTATGTTCTTTTTAAATGAGTATGTATATTTTCAAATGAGTACATATCCTTACAAATGAGTATGTGTACATTTTCCGCAAATGAGAATTTCAAATGAGCATCATATTTGTGCAGATGATTACGTGTATTTGCAAATGTGTATTGTATTTTTCAAATGACTATATATGGAGAATATGTATTGTTCCCATATCAGTTTAGTGATTCTTGTTGTTATATAAATGTACGTGATGATGATTTGTGAATGTGTACAATCTCTTGAAAATGAGTTTTTAATGGTGCTATGTTGTCTAAGTTGAGCGGGCAATGGTGAAATTATAGGAAAAGGATTCTCTATACTCATTGAAAACATATTGTACTCATTTAAAGTTTACGTAACTTATATCATCCTAATATTATTGTCGTCGGAGAATTTTATACTCATTTGAACAATGCATCTACATTTGAACTAGAACATACTCATTTTGAAAATTTGCATACTCAATTGAATATTTGGCTATTCATTTAAAAAATTAAGTTAAAATTTCATACTCATTTAATGAATACATATTCATTTGATCGAGATATATATATATATATTCATTTAATTAGATACATACTCATTTGGCTTTGGATGTAGATGGACCTATGTAAACATGGGAGTACGCCAGTACGGTATAATTTTTGTGCTCCACAGTGCCAGTACCTCGTATCTAGGCACGGTTACGGACATGGTAGCCCAATGGCTAAAGGATTAGTGTTAAATTCACAAGGTTTTTATTGGACGAGGCTTTTTATTGGACGGGGGTCATTATTGGACGGGGTCATTATAGGGCCAATAAAAGAAACCCAATTATTTTGAAAAATAAAATAAATTTTGTAAAGAAAATTACATGTATCGGATTCGTATTCATTTATACTTTTTTTTGGCTATCTTTGATCCTTGTTTTTTTCTTGTCCGTTTACGACCCGTCTATTACCGACCCGCTATTGGCCCGTTATGTGACAACCCTCTTATGACCGGACTCGTCTCCGCACCACACCGATCTGACCCGACCCGCCCAATAACCAGGTCTGTACTCAATGCGGATGACCAAATTTGGTGCCTGCCCAATCCCAATGCGGCATAATTAAAGGCCGATTTCAGTAAATGTGACTAGATCGGTAGGAATTTCTTAGGTAGTTCCTGTATAATAATTATGTACCCATGATGATTTATGAGTGTTGCTTAGGGATTGCATCATAGTGAATTAGGTTTGAGATTATGACTAGTACTTGGCCACTAGAGAAATTTATCAGGCATACACTCGGAGTTCAAACTTCTGATACATTTTGGAAGAGAATGAATTTTTTTTTTCTCACATAACTACTTTGTCAGGTGGTTCCTTGTTGGGCTGTCTGATCTAATTAGTACCTTTCTTTTTCTTTATCTTTCTCACTTGGAATCTTGACACTATTCAATACTTAGAGAGAATCATCTCAATTTTTCTCAATTTATAAGAAAAAATATAGTCGTGTGAGGCGCTTGTTTGATTCGTCCCAATTAGTAATTTAGTAATATTCAATCGTTATAATTTTTACAAATATATAATGAAAGATATTGAGTTGAAAGGTGCGTTTAGACACGCGCACGGGAAAGTGAGAAGGATAAAAAAACAGAGAGAGTACCATGTAAAATTTTTTTTTTACGAAAAAGGACGTAAAATTAAGTAATGAATGTATCGTCAAAGTTGACAAGGTAGGAAATCTGGTTTGGGTGATTAAAGGGTTAAAACTTAGCCCTAATCATCATTCATGAAAGATACGAAACCTAAATAAGGTCAAAGACTAAGTATAGGTAACACTCCTAAACCTTATTAAACACTTGCCATATATTATCTCAACATGACAACACCCACACCCCTCGAGTTGAAGCGTGAAGTTCCAAAATGCCCAATTTGACAAGTAGAAAATCAAATTGTTTCTTTCCAATCCCACGAACAACTCACATAGTCACATGTGAGTATAAGCGTTGTCCTACATTGAACATGAGGAAATGAATTAATAAGTTTGAGGAATTACTTCTCGTATCACTCATTGATTTTAGGATAGAACCTCCTTTGTAATTATAAGTTGTCCAGAACTTTTCTCCATTAACGGGCGGCATAGGTCCATTTGGTATTTGACTAAATTTAACATGGTATTAGAGCTCAAGTTGGACCCAAATATTTTGGTCAGAATTATGAAAAACTCACATGGGGGGTGAGTGTAAGTATTGTCCCACATTGAACACGAGGAGATAAAAAACTCTCTTTTGAATTTGTAAGTTGTCCAAATTCTCCTCCATTAACGGATGCGGCCCAGGCCCCCTTAACATTTGACTAAATTTAACATACCCTCTCACAAATCCTTATACAAGTATACAATCCAGCCCTGAGTTCTGCCCAAATTATTTTTTCCTTTTCCTAAGTCAATGCTACTTTATTTTTGTCATTATGTGTTACGTACACCTTTCCCTTATTAAATGCAGTTGAACTAATTTGGAAAATAATCAATAAAACGGTTGATTTTTTTTACTTTTTGCTTTCACTTTTATGGCAATAAATCACTAACACTACCTGGTAAATAGCAAAGAGCTCCAATCCCTTACAAGCACTAATTATACTTTAATTTGATGTGGATGCCATCATTCTCAATAAAGTTTTGTGGGGATTGTCTGAAATTAGGATCGAAATCCATCTACATCAATTCTTCTTAGTATCTTTCTAACAACAAAAAAATTATTATACTTTCATAGTGATACTAATATGAAAGTAGATTAATATTATAAATAAAATAAGGGCAAAAGAAGGAGCTTCTCCAAGCCATCTGATCCGATGACAAAACAACGTTTTAGGCTTAGTAAAATGTTCAAAAAATTAATAAATATATTTTTTTGAACGGAAAAAATTAATAAATAAATTAATTATGAACAAAAAAGAGCAACGATCAACTTAAAACGAAAGGAGAAAATGGTATCACAAATTAAGGCGAATTTTATATTAGTTGCGAGCCGTCCATAATAATTGAGACGGCCTGGCCCCAACCCAAAGTATGCGAAGAGTGCAAACAAGTGGAGTATATAATATATTGGATCTTCTTATTTGACATTAATCCAAGCTATACCTTCATAAATTCAGACCAAATCAGATTATTCCACTTACAGAGAATCGAGCCTATTGTTCCAAGACTTCCAACTTTCTTCACCTACAGGTCTCATAAGAAATGGAAATATTGGAGCATCATGAATTCATGACTAGAGGAAAGCTTTTTAAAATAGGAAAAGAGAGAAAGTAAGACATATAATTAGAAACTTGCTCCTAGCCTCCTACCCCTATATGTAACCTAAGTTGAATAAGTGCATAAACCTGTACAACTTCACAGGCGCAAGGAGAAGGTGCGAGGTGGGACACTGGGACTACTATTAGACTTTCTAGAGGGAAAATTTGGTGACTCTTTTGCAATCAAATTGAAGATGATAATAGATGTGGGCTTGCTGTGTCCCACTGGCCCAATATGTTTTGTGTTATTTTTGTCAAAATAAATGGGGTCAAAAAGTAAAATGCCATACAACATTATAAATTTATAATGATTGGTTTTTTTTCTTTTTTTCCCCTCAATGTCACCATGTTTATAGTAACGAACCATTCAACTCCAACGCCTTGTTTTAAAGAGGCTCTTCAAGTTTGTAACAGCATAAATGAAGGTTTGGTTTGGGTTGGATTGAAAATTTTAGAACTCAAGTCTCTTGTCCAGCCTAATATGTGTACTATTTATGTCTCATCTTAGTATTGGTACTTTTAATTAGTAGTATTAAAAATCTAGTTAAAAACTGACAAGTCGTAATTGTACAAAAGTATGTACCTTCTTTTTGTAATTATATAAGTATCTAATTTTAAGAAGATTCGCCACTAAAAATGCAACCTCTAAAAACATAATTATATAATGAGTTTTTTGTCAGAAACAACCTTTTAAAACCATTTTTTTGCGAAAAACAACGCTTTTAAAAGTTTTTTGCAACTTACAACCTAAAATCAAAATTTTTTGCGAAATGAAACCTAAAACTAATTTTTTTTCGCAAAATGAAACCTTTTTTCGAATTTCCGTCATTGGCCAATTAAGTATTTGCGATTGGTTTGTTCAATTTTCATCTCCCTTCATTTCTCTTCCTTTTCATTGATTTATTTCCCTCCCTTTCCCTCCTTTTCTTAAAATTCTTTCTCTCTCCTCTCCTTTTCTCTCTTGAATGACAAACTTCCATGGTGACATTTTAAATGATGGTGGAGGTGGTGGTGGTGGTATTGGGATCAATGGCGACTCACTGCCATTACCAATGTTTTCATCTATGCTGCTAAAGCTGGTAGCTCTTGGAGGGATTTTAGTCTTAGGGGGGTGGTGGTCTAGCGGGGGGTGGTGGAGGTGGATGGGCTTTGAATTGGAAAAGGAATGAATTTTCTTTTTACTCTTTCCTTTTTGGAGAAAATGTTATGGAACATGGAAGGTGGTGGTGGAGGTGGTGGAGGAGAGGATGATGGAAATTCTGGTGTGGACTTTGAACGGTGAATTGATGTGTTTGGAGGTTGGAAATTCTGGTGTTTGGAGGTTGGTGTCCGTGGAGGTGGTGGAGGTGGCGGTGGTGGTATTTGAAATGGAACCTTTGATCTAGTTTCCCTTTGTGCTGGAGTGTGTCTCATATTTTCATGTTTCTTTTTATTCGAGGTTGATGGATATGTTCGTTGGGTCGGTGGAGGTGGGGGTGGCGGCGGGGGTGAGGATGGTGGTGGGTTTGAGGAGAGAGAAAGAAGAAGAGAAGAGAAGAGGAGGAAGAAGGGAGAGAGAATGGGTATGGTTTAAGAAGAAGAGGAGAGAGAAAATTAAGGGTCAAGTGTTAAAGGAAAAAAACTGACGGTCAAACGCAAATACTTAACGGTCAATGACGGAAATCCGAAAAATGTTTCATTTTGCAAAAAAAATTAGTTTTAGGTTTCATTTCGCAAAAATTTTTGGTTTTAAGTTGTAAGTTGCAAAAAAACTTTTAAAAGGTTGTTTTTCGCAAGAAAATGGTTTTAAAAGGTTGTTTCTGACAAAAAACTCCTATATAATATATTTATGTAAAGGTAGGGAATAATCATTGAGACATTTACACCTACTTATATACCTTTTAAATCAACTAAGCTTGCTTGGTGGAGGTGGTGGGGAACTCACCTTGTGACTTTGAGGTCACAAGTTTGAACCCCACCACCTACTTGTGCTTGGGAGTAGGGATTTCCTTATATCACCCCTACTCTCAAGCATTGACCTGTGTAGCTGGGCTGACTGACCTGCGAGAGGTGTTGATCTAGTAGGGTTCTTCTTCTTATCAAATGGGTTCTCTGATGGGGCCGTGGGGGCACCAAAAAAATACACCTTTCAAATCGGGATCATTTCTATTTCTTTCTTTCATTTCCTATCTCTAAATCGTAAGACCTAAATTACCAAAAAAAAAAAATCTCAGGATAATAACCTATTTTTAGAACTCCCATCGTGTAATCCCAACCTTGTATAAGTGTATTGATATAGATTATGAATCATTTAGATACCTATCATTGATACTCCCTATGTATTTTTTTGTTCTTCATACTTTAGTTGTGCATGTTTGCTAATGCACTTTTTTGACTTTAATTATCTTACATTACATATTAGTAAAAATTATAATGATTGAATATCAATAAGGTAAAAATTACATATTAGACAGTGACATAGCTTGGTTACAGAGTATAATTCTGTAGTTGTGTTGATAGTGTATGCTGATGGCTGTAGCTAGGAGTGTAAGTTCGGTTTTTGGTTTGGTTTTGGGGCAAAACCAAACCAAACCAAAATAAATTCGATTTTCATATTTCAAGTCCAAATCCAAACCAAAATTCATCCCAAACCAAACCAAACCAAACCGAAATTACATAACCAAAATCAAACCAAACCAAAAAACCGAAATTCTTTTATGATGCAATTTTTTTTTCCAAATTTTACAAATAATACGAAAATTATCAAGTTTCAAATCATCAAACATAGAAGAATTACTTCAAATTTCAACTAAAGCTTAAAATTGAAGTACTAGAACTCAAGATAATTGATAAAAACATCAAAACCCATATAGGATAGGCAAACTTCGGTTTGGTTTGGTTTTTTTCGGTTTTTTAAAATAAAAACCAAACCAAACCGAAAACCAAAAAAATGAAAATTTTCCAATCCAAACCAAACCGAATTTTGAAAAAAATCAAACCAAATTATTAATTCGGTTTGGTTTGGTTTGGTTTCCGGTTTTTAACCAAATAACTTACACCCCTAGCTGTAGCTTCACTTGTACAGCGTTTTTGCTGTTTCAGTTTGATAATACAAATTCTACTTACTTACCAAAAAAAAAAATATCAATAAGGTACTCAATGAGATGAATCAAATCAAACAATGAGCCTCTGTGGCCAATATCTTTTCTTATATGTTGAGAAGAATCTAGAAGATTTTCTCTAGATATAAATAGTGTCAAGATTCCAAGTAGGAATAATAAAAAATACAGAGGGAATATGTGATATTCCAAGTGTAAACACTAAACAGTGGCTTAACAAAGAGACAAATGGTTTTGAGTCCAATCTAAATAATTATAGCATATTTAATTTCCATAAGAAAGTTGAATAAATATTCTGTAAAAGAGCTCACATATTATTGTAACCTAAACATGCTTACAAGTAAGTATTAGTAATTTAGTAATAATTGTTTGTGGTATAATTTTCTTTATTGAATACGCCTATGAAAAACTTTATATAGGTACTCTATGTATTTCTTTTTGTGGAAAATTGCTGGGTGAAAACGATTTAATTTCTCAATCAGATGAAAAGTAAATATCAATTAATATAAAATTGAAATGACAAGGTGCTCCCAACCCAAACGTGATCCCATGCAATATTGAGTAAGACATGTAAAAAGTCAACCGCATGCAATTTTATTGCTATGGTGCCAACAACTGCCAATATTAACATTGTCACTATTATTTATAAAGCGTCAGATAATACAAGAAGAAGTAAAAGTATAATTTTATGATTGTTCTTCATGATACTTTTAATATAATCAACTAGTTAGTGGTCCATGCATGTGGTTCGAATAATGTCTCGAGTTGCGGTTTGTATTATACATTTGGGTCGTGCTGGACAATTTTTTATTTTATGTTTAGTATGTGGATAGATGGGCATGTCGAAATTTGACGTTGTTATTTTGATTATGACTTCTACCTATCTAATTTTCTTTTCTTTTTTCTTATGCTGTAAGCAAATTATAGTAAATGTTCTTTAGATAAAATACGCTATAAGATTATGCATCTAACTAACTAAGGTCTATTATAAACATGTTTTTAAAATTGCACGGAGATGACTTAAAGTTAACACTTTGTAGGAAGAGGGGAACGTCATTGTTAAAAAAACCCTATATGTGATCATCGAGTTTGTCCCAAATTAAAGAAGGGAATGATGACTATTACAAATATAAGTACTAGTGATCAAATTATAATTAAACTCTCCTCTGATCAAATGAGCCATGTTGGAATAAAAAAAATGGATTCAGAAATAATACTTCCTCCGTTCCAAATTAAATGCAACAATTTCTAAAAACGGTAATTTCAAATTAAATGCAACAAATTAGTTCTTTCTATTCTTGGTAAAGATTTTGAGTGTGAAATTACAAATATACCCTTACTAAAACTAAGTAAGCCTTATTAAGCTTAGTCGCGTCACGCCTTTTTTTTCGTGGTCCCCACTTTCTCTCCTTATTAATTTAGTCGCACGCCTTCTTTTTATTAATCTCACCCCAGAAATTTTGCTCTAGGAGAATGTCTTGATCCAAATTGTTGCATTTAATTTGGAACGGAGGAAGTAAGACGCAATAGGAAGTAGGTGGGCGCCTGTGGCGCAATTATGACCCTAACAATAAAAGTTATATATATGGCACTCCTCCATCCCTCAGTGCCCTAAAGTACTAATTCTCAAACTACAATTGAGAGTAATAATTCTTCCATAGTATATCTTCCATCAACTGTTAGTCTATCACTATCTCATCTCATCCCTATCCCAAGCATGTCCTTAGTGAGTAAAAAGGGTTTAGAATTTTATGCCAATGGAAATTGCAATGATTTTTGGCCTTTTTTTTGGATAAGTCAATGCATTATGTTCATATGGATGGTCATTTGAGCTTCAAGTTACGACTTCAATATGTATTAAGCAATTAGGCAGTGCGAAACAAGCCAAAAAAAATGGAATTTAACTGTTGTGCCTTATAGCTTTATCACGGCCAAAACAGTAGTCTGGATATGCAAAATCTGTTATTTGTCAAAAATGTCCAAACATTTATAGGTCTTCAGTAATATGATAATTCATGAGCATGTAAAAGGCTAAAGAAAATGAATCTATTCTGCTCCCATCAATTCACCAACTTTATGATAATATATATCAACGAAAAAGATTTATAAAAGCCTTTGATTAACGTTGTTTTAATTTATTACTTCATATGATTTTATAACCATTCTGTCTACGTGAAGCTATATAATATAATCTAAGTATTTAACCATGTAACACTCAGTTTTGATTGTGAAGATATTAAGAGGATCTCTTCTATCTGCATTCTACTGTTACATTAACTATAACATATAATTAGCTCACATGCAATTATATATTTTTCCTACTAGAATTGTCTCTAGCATTAACAAAACTTCAAATATCACTTGGAGTGCTCATAATAACAATTCAAGTAAAAACACTCATATTCTTTTAACATGGGACAATCGACTCTTCACTTCCCTACATGAGCAAAAGAGAGAAACACATAACTACATCTACCCACTCCTAATAGATCATTAAAAAATGATTGTTAATATTTAGTTGGATCCCACCTTACATTTTCTATTAGTAGTGGGTAATCTACCCAATGGGTCAACCATGATTTATCCGTTTAAACCTCAATATAAAATCTTGTGTTTACAACATCTAGGATCTAGCTAGGGATTGGAATTTTATGGAATTTGAGTGATAGCTAAAATTGTTTATCGATTAGTAAATAAATAGTAACACAGGGGAGTGGTTTGTTTTTCTCTATTTGTTAAGGAAAGGGTTTCCCTCATATACGTGACATTAATTATACATTCTTGTTTGTTGCACCTCATATCTATTCCATATTTACTAGGTAAAATTGGTTTCAACAACACCAATAATTATGGTTTGGGTGCAGCCAACAACACGACCGTGAGTGGGTGCAACCCCACATCATGAACTATGAGTTTGGGTGCAAGAAATGACATAAATAACACTATATGGGAAATAAAATAATACATTATGTCCTTTAATGTCTGTTATTTCTTGCACTCAAACCCATATTGTTCATGAAAACCACATATATCATCACATGTGAAATAAAATAATTAATTATGTTATTTCATCTATGCCATTTAATTTATTGCAACCAAACCCATAGTTGTTAATGTTATGGGTTACACCGTACCCAAGTTCATAGTTCATGGTATGGGAAGCACCCGTTTAAGGTCGTGTTATTGGCTACACTAAAGTCATGTTTGGTGCTGTTGGGGCTAATTTTGCCTATTTTCTATTTGCTTCTGTTTGTCATCTTACAGTTTGACCACTTAACATATCACGTAAAAAATCTTTATTCAAAGTAATTGACCATGGGAGGAGTAGATATTAGCTTTCCTAGCTATGGTATATGAGATAAGACATATATGCATAATGTCGCACAAGCTATAAATCTACTGTCTCCAAAGTCCTAATCATGTCTTAGATAGTTGGGTAGGTTTTCATATCACCGATTGTGATGGTATTGGAGAATAATAAGATCCAAAGGCCAAACAATAGAGATTAGAGCAGTACGAATCTTTTGAGTGAAAGGAAACTCGGAAGTGTCAAACCCCATAGGCCGGTGGGCGGTGGATGTCAACGCGCCAAAAAAGGACATGGTCTGTTATAATTGGGTAAATTTGCAGGGCTTTTTTCTTGGAAGATTTTGGTTGCTTTGACCTTTACTTGCATTTGCCTTTTCCATAATGTGACAACATTATATCAACGCTTGGAATAAAAAAATTTGTTTAGTTTCTGACTTTGACAATTGTTTTAAACATATAGGTGAAAGAATCAAGAAAGCAAAATTGGATTTCATTATATAATGTATGTTATGTATATGTATGTGTTGAGTAACAAGTATCAAAGTGTCTTCAATGGTTGTAACTAGGGATTTGCTTGTAATTTTTTAAAGTTCCTAGCTACTAGCTTGACCGTTAGCAATTAGTTTGGTCAAGCAAATTAGCTTTGGGAGAAAATCTGCCAAAAGCAAACACAAGATCATTGAGAAAATGGGTCTCATTTATGGTAAGTGGGACCCCTTTTATTGGAAAGTTGTAGCTAGCCATTGGGGTACTAATTAGCTAGAAATGAAAATAGGTGGAAATCTTAAGTAGCATAACAAGCTAATTTGGCAATTAACTTGCCATTGGAGATGCTCTCAACAGTAGACTAAGACGTGCATTGATATTCTTGTGTAATTTGGCACGTTACATGCAAAAGGAACCAAGGGAAACTCTAGTGAGAGAAAATACTCCAAAAAATGCTAGGGATTTCTAGAGAGAGAAAACGAAAAAAGAAAAAGAAAAAACACAAAGAACCTTCAATGAAACCAAACCCTAACCCTAAGTTCTTCTTCTGGAATTTTTTCAATCCTGATCTATCCCTTCTCAAATCTTTTTTACTGCAGATTCATCCTAATGCCCCCTCTTATATATGCTACAACTATTGAGCGGTTGTGTTTCTTTTACAACCCCTGCAAGCGGCTTCGACCACAATAACCACCATCGACCCGAACAACCTCGACCACCATCGCCCGCCTCCACCACAACTATCACACCTCTTTGTCAACATCCAACCGCATCTTTCTCCACGACTACGTGACGGAATGAGTCTCTGGTTCCGCCCCTTGGCGGTGCCTCAAACACCACCACCGTACCCATCACCGTCTTGTACGTCTTCACCGTGCGCTGCCGAACACTCAATGGGCCAACATCCAGCGTGCTCTGTCAACCACGCTGCTACCGCTCCCACGACCTCTCCCAGGTAAGTCTCTTACTCCCCCTCTTGAATTGTATTTGGTTGAGATTTCTTTTAACTATCTTCGACAGTGTTACATCCGAATTCGTTGCATCTTATTGGGGTCATCTTGCTATGGAATTTTATGTGTTCTTCTTGACCATTCTATCACTTACTATGAGTCTAAAAATGCTTGGTTGGTTTTCATTAATTCACCGTATTTTATTAATATCTCAAGAATTTCTTCTACTAATCTCAATTTCTTTGTTATCGACTAGCTTTTGTGCTCAATTGCTCAATTGCTCAATTGTATGACTATTATTTGGTGCTGCCTAGACATTGTCTTATTTCCGTTCAATGATTCGCAAGTGTTTCCATTAATTTTGTATCTTTTTTTTATCAATTTTACAGTTCTTTTTAGAACCATAAATGGTTGGACTTCAAATTCTCACCACTCTCTTCTAGTTGTTAAAGAATGCCCCATCCTCATCACTATGCGTTGCTTTTTGTATTACTACTGCGCTCAATCTCCTTGCACAATTTCACTTATGCTTAACTGGTTTAGCTTCAAGGATCTTACCATAATTCCCATTCTTCATATCATTATTACTCTGTTTCGAGTTTACAAGCCCCTTTTCTGGAGTCTAATTGTTTATCGATTACTGTCTTTTTACGTTTTTTTGCACACTCTGCGTAGTCCTCAAATATTGATTGTCGATTATCTTTTTGTGGATAGTCTGCTTGTAGTTACTAATGCACTATCGTTTAGCAATCGAATTACCAATTTCACTGTCCATTATATAATCTATGAATTCTATGCCTTTGTTTGTATTCTTACATGCCACTTTATTAATTGTTATATTGTTCTTTTTCATTATTGGAATTGGGTCTTCATGCCCACTTGGACTCGAGTGCTCCATCACTCGTAAAGGAGCTGGGATGTTTTTACATCCTTTATTGATGTTTTTTTCGTTTCTCAGGCAGTCTCGCAAAGGGGAAGAAAGATCCACCTCTCCACTCGCTGGCTTTTTATCTCCAAATTTCTGTATTGGAATGGAACGATATTGGATTGCTAGTCCAAATGTATTGTTATCTAAATGACCAGGCTCTTGTAGCCTTATTGAGCCAGGAGTGCTTGACAATCGCTTTTGCACGAGGGGTGGTTATACACCCCTAACTCGATTTCTTTTTATGGCGGGGCATATTTTCTCTTCCCAAAACTAAAACAAGGATAGGAAGAAAGGTAATGAGGCCATATCTTTGGCCAATGTATGGTCAGGTTTATTTTAAACCTTACAATCGAATCTATCTCACCAATCAGTTTATTATATGAAGATTTTATGCTGGAGCATTCAAGGGGGTAAAAAACCCCCAAGCTTTGAGTGAGCTAATCTACCTAAAGAACAAATATAATCCGGATATTGTTTTCATCATTGAAACCTTAACTAATAATAATAATAGCCATCGAATTCTTAAAGCGCTTCACTTGCACAATAAATTAGTTATTGACCCAGTTAACCATGTGGGTGGAATGTGGGTGTGCTGGAATAACTCCAATATTACAGTTCAACATCATTATTCTCATGATCGTTTGGTTCATCTTGATGTTCTATATAAGCCACACAATAAAATGTATTCAATCCTGGGCACATATTGCCCGGCTAAGAATATCGAAAAAGATACATTCTGGACTTATTTGAATAACTACATGACTACGCTTCCCTTCCCCTGGCTTTTGCTTAGGGATTTTAATGAAATGCTCTCCCCTCAAGACAAGTTGGGGAGTCCCCGTTGAAATCTAGTCAGCTTCAACGACTACCTTCTCTCCTCTCTAATTCCAACGTCGTCGACATCCCGTGCCTACAACAAGCATACTCTTGGCGAGGTTTAAGCAACAATAATCTCATTTTCGAACGAATTGATAGGGCTATTAGCCATAGCTCCTTTTATGACGCGTTTGATAGAAGTACCATTTGTTATGGACCATTCACAGTCTCAGATCATGCTCCAATAATATTCTCCTCCAATGAAGGAGATTATGGTCGGCCACCTCCATTTCGGTTTCAAAAGTTTTGGACTTTAGATAAGCATTCACACTCTATTATTAAAAAGAACTGGAATATCCTAATTACAGGTTCTCGATTCTTTCGCATTCAACAAAAACTCATACGTATTAAAACTGATCTTAAAGTTTGGGCTAAGACCAACTATAGACATATGACCAATAAGTTGGTTACAAATGAGGAAAAAATAAAGGAATTACAACTAAAACTATGGCACCAACCTTTTAATGATATTTTAATTAAGCATATCAATCGCTTGATTACCCAAAGGGAGAAACTTCTTCTCTTTAATCAGAAAGCTTGGGGACGCTCTGCTAGAAAAACATGGTTAACTCAAGGGGATCACAACTCTCGCTTCTTTCACAATAGAATGAAAAAATCTATGGCTAACATGACTATTTTTAGACAAAAAAAACGAGCTAGTACAATGGGTTGATACCCATGACGAACTAACTCACTTTGCTATCGACTCCTTCAAGAGTAGATTTAATTCCGCCCATTCTAATATCGGGAAATGGATTTGAGCTTTCTCCAACCTTTTGTCTCTTCATCTGATATGAACACCTTACTTACTCCTGTCACGTTAGAGGAAATAAAAGATGTCTTCTTTGATATTAACCCGCTTAAAGCACCTGGATCCGATGGATTTGGGGGAAAATTCTATCAGGCTTATTGGCCCATTATTGAAAAAGAATTGGTCATTGTCGTTCAAAGTTTCTTTTATCATGGTAAATTGCATCCATCTTTGAACCACACTTTAGTAACTCTAATTACAAAAAAGAGGCTCCCGAATCTCCCGGATCATTTTAGACCAATTAGTTTAATTAACACGATTTATAAAGCTATTTCGAAACTCCTAGTTAATCGCCTCCGTCCGATTTCGCAATGGGAAATTAGTCCCCTTCAAGATTCTTTTACTCAAGATCGCTCTATTTATGATAATCTTTTGATTGCACAAGAGGCTCTCAATACATTTCAAAAGTCTCAAAACAAAACAGGGTAGTGTGCTCTAAAATTAGACATGGAAAAAGCTTATGACCGGATCGAGTGGGACTTTCTGTGGCAAACCCTTGAGGCTTTTGGTTTCCCTGCCACCTGGATCCTATGGATTAAGGAATGTGTTTCTAATGTCTCCTATTCAATTGGCCAACCCTCCCCTTGGTTCCGATCCTCTAGGGGTCTGCGACAAGGTGACCCCCTGTCACCTTACCTTTTTATCTTATGTATGGAAGTTTATATCCGAAAACTAATTATTCAAAGTCAATCTCGAGACTCGGGTATCGGTTTTAAACTGCACCCTAGAACTGCCAACATACCCTGCTTAATGTTTGCTGATGATAGCCTCTTATTTTGCAAAGCAACTACCTCAGCTTGTAGAAATCTAAGAACTGTCCTTGATGAATTTTGTGGTCTTTCAGGTCAATTAGTGAATTTTCATAAATCTTCTATTATTTTCTCTAAAAATGTCTCATCCAACCGAAAAACGGCTCTAGCTAGTCACTTTAATATGTTGCCCAAATCTTCCCTGGGAAGGTACTTGGGAATCTTTTTTAGTTCCCATCATCCTTCTAAAGATGACTTCACTCATATTGTGCAAAAGACTGATCAAAGGATTAATCTCTGGGAATTTGGATTCCTGTCCAAAGCTGGGAGGCTCACCCTCATACAGAGTAATCTTGAATCTCTGTCGTCTTATACTAGTGGAAAAAACTGCTTTTGCTACTTATCAAATGCTTTGGTTGTCTAATCAACCCGAGCATTTGTGAAAATTTTAATAAAAAAATTTACAAATGCTCGGGTTGATTAGCCAACAGAAGCATTTGAAGCCAAATGCTCCGGTTGACTAGTCAACCCAAGCATTTGGTCCTCCCTCAATTCATGAAATCTTGCTTGTACGTACTAAAATAAATTTCAATCCTCCTCATCTGTCCTTCCCTTTCTTTATTCTTTTCCCTCCCAAGACCCAAGTCCCCCGCTCTCTCAACTGCACCCTCTCCCAATTGAGACCTCCGCCATCCCTCCCTCTGTCGTCCTTCCTTCATAAGTTCTCCGCTCTCTCAATTGGTTTCAACGACCTCGCTCAAGTTCGCCGCAGTTCAATTGGTTGAATCACAAGGCGTCGACCTCGCTGTTTCTTCAATCAATCCCCCAACTCCTTCAGGTTTTATTTTCTCCTAATTTCTAGGTTTTTCTAAATTACTCGAATGTATTCTAGCTAGGGTTTAATATAATTAACCAATCGAAGAAAGAGGAAACATTGAGAGACAAATTTTTCATCTAAAACCCTAGATTTTGGGAAAACGAAAGTTGTGCTTTCTCTTAACCTAGACCGCGATTTACGTTGTAGCTTGGGCCGGTTCGATGAGTTGATTACTGTGCTTGAACGAGCGATTCAAGTTCATCACTTCGCACACTTCACTCTTCAATTCGCCATCGCGTTGTGTCAGCGAGGTTTCGTCCTTTTTCCTTGAATTTTGTAAATTTTAATCTGATTTTCGATTTTGCTTGATTCTTGTTCTTTTTTGCAGTTTTGCAATTTTGTTATCTTGGTTTTTGTTCTGTGTGTTTGTGAGGTTTGGCAAGTTGAGGGGCGGTAGGTCTGTTCGATTCCAGATTAGATGGTGGATCGGCCGCCTTGATGTTTGCGTTGCTACTAGACATTGGCTGGTAATTTGCTGTTGTTGTTGTGTTTTTTTTTTCTTAATTGGTTATATTTGTGGGTGTGAATTGATTGTGTTTGATTCTTTATTGGGATGAATATGTCATTGTCTTTGAAAAAATAACCAAATTAACTATGTAGACATAAGAATTCGATTATTCGTGTCCGTTAACACCCACTACTTGTTGTTGGGGAGATTGGTCTAGACAAAGGGTCACATGGGAAACAGATTGACTTTGATGTTCAGGTTGAAGTTTTTAAGAAACAGCTAGAACTAGCGAAAGAGCTCAAAAGGCCGGCTTCCTCTGTGCATGCCTTTGGTGACCTTGATGTGATGAAATCAACTGGTCCTTTTCCCGATGGAGTTATTCTTCATTATTACTTAGGATCTGTTGAAATGGTCCCCTGAATTAGCAAGGCTTTGTGCTTATTTTTCCTTCTCTGGATTTCTTATGTCAATGAAATCATAAAAGGCTAAGAAGATGCTCAAGGTAGTGCCTTTGATAGAATTCTGCTCGAGACTGATGCACCAGATGCCCTGCCTAAGTCGAATTTGGGCGATATGTTCTTAGTGGAAGGTGTTCCTTCCCTTTCCCAGAACTTCAGGCACTAGGAGAGAGTCCACTTTCGAGGGATAGGTCAGAAGTTGAGAAAGAAGCACCATAATTGTCAAAGGAAATGCTGAATCATCCGACTAATATACATAACATACTGACCTTTGCGGCCTCCCTGCTTGAGATGAGTAAAGAAGAAGTGGCAGAGTTAAGCCAATCAAATGCTATTCGCTTGTTCTCTTATGAAGGATCTACTCCTAGAAGGTTAGTGCATCATTGTTCTGCTTGTATCTATCTTTGCGAGATATAGACCTATATGGATACTTTCTTAAATATTTTCTATTACAATGTTCTTCTTATGAACAAATTATGCATGGTCTCAGTGAACAAATGCATGAAAATAACAGTGGACAAATTATGCATATATGTTCCAAATTTGTTTATGTTTGCTATCTTCAGGCTTTCTAAAGTATGCCTAGTTGACTAAAAAATAATAGTGTTGTTCCACCACTTCAGAGTTATCCCAATCTTTGTAAAATAAGTCCGATATCTTTGCTATTATGAATTCATGTTCTAGTATTCGAGGCCTTTGTTAAACTTAAGAAATTTGAACTTGAGAGAATGTACGAATTAATTACATGTTGACATGATGCATATTAACAGTGGCGGAGCCACGTGGTAAAAAAATTCGAAAAAATCGCAAAAAATGCACGGGACCTAATACTCTTCAGCGCTGCTTCATTTCAACGTTTTCACTCTCTCAAGTCTCAAACTCAGTCACTCTCTCAATTCTCGCAGATTTTCAGTCGTCGGAGTTGTTTGTGTTGTATTGGTGGTAATCTATAGATGAGTTGTTTGTGTTTTCTTCGGTGACGAATTGGCTAGGTTGATAAAATGGTGTTAAGACTATTAATGAAGAGATAATCGAGTTGAGATGTTGAGGATTCAATTCTTGTATGGTTTTTGCACCTCTGTTCGGACTAAAATGAAAGCTTTAGCGCTAGTTGGAATGAGTGTTTGATGGCCTAGCTCCGGTTAGAAGTCTTCAACATCTGCAGCTTTTGGGTTGCATTTTTTTCCTTAACCCACTAACTGCAATCTGTTTGTGCAATGTGTTGCTTGAACATGAGGTTTGTTGCTTAAATAGTTTCATCTTAAGTGATTGAAAGATATGCCTTCTTTTGTATTCGTTATTTTAATTTCTTGGTGTGTATGTAGGTGTATGCTGATTTCCAATTTTATGCAAACTCAATTGGACTCCATCTTGCTGTGTTTATGGCGGAGCACCCTTCCGATCTCGAGAGAACTAGGCGAAAAAGAGGCGTTGATATTGTTGTGGGAACACCGGTCGTGTTAAGGTATTGTTGAGATATCGCTTGATGTGGGAACACCTTATCGTGTTATGGTATTGTTGAGATGTCGCTTAATAAACTATTCTAGGGTATATTCTAATGTGTTGATTAGTAGGATACGTGAACCTTGTCTAATATGTTTACTTCTTTGCACAAACCTTCTTGATATTTGATCTATTTCTTTACTAGTTGGACTAATTCGTAACATTCTTCTGGTATCATGCTCCTTAAACAAAAAAGCTATATGAGGATCACTTTGATCAACAATTGTTTATTGGTATAGTATACTCTCTCCTAGAAATTATTTTCATCTTTACAAGTTACTAGATTAGGATGTTCCTAAAAAGGTACTTACCTAAAATAGTGCGATATTGTGGTGTTAGTTTCAAATCTATTGTTATATTGCAACCTTTTGGGTCTAGATTCCTAGAGTAATTCATTCTTCACAATCATTGGGGGTCATCGTAAAATTTTCTCAATGACTTGCACAACATGCCATTTTCATTCACTTGCGGACTGCGCCCGGTTTTCCGGTTTAATTGATCTAGCACTTAGAGGCTAAGCTACTTGGGAAGGAATGGTTCCGAATCCAAGATTTGCATGTCGGTGGTAACACCTTGGGACAATGCAGCAAAAAAAATGAATCTTGGGGGGAGGGTATGATGCCGAATCAGAACCTTTAGTTTGAACACACTCTATGTGACTATTATTAATCTATAAATGAAATGGAACTATTTATAGTATTTCTTTTTAGTGAAACTTTCAAGGACATCACTAATTTTTTTTTATATGAAATTTCAGGTCACCCTTAAAGGATTTAGATCTCGGAAAATTCATGATATTAGTAGCAACTAACATAGCGGCAAGAGGTGCGGATATAAATGACCCGTAGTTGATTATCCGGTGAGTTTTACGCTTTTACTTGTCGTGGAATGTGGCTATTAAGATTGGCCTCTCTAATAATTTTTTTTTGGCAAAACCTTTTCTAAGCTTAACCCTGTCTATCATTCTTTGCTCTTTTGGGGGTTTAGTGTGAGCTTCCGCATTGATGGTATATCATATTCCTACAATTTATAATTGTTGTCACTTGTACTTATCCAAGGATTGGTACTTGATTTAATTTTTGTCGATGTACTTATCCAAGGATTGGTACTTCACAAGTAAGAATGGAATTGCTTTGATCTATATGATCCAAAGAAGGGCGAGTGTCAATAGAATTGAAAGAGAATGTGGTGTGAATTTGAGCATTTATCCGCACTCACCTACTAATGTTGCCAAAGCGGTTGGTGTCCGGGTAGTAGAATCCGTCACCCAAATTTCGATAGGTATATAATGTTCAATGTAAATTTTAGTGATGCATCCTACATTCCCCTATCTAGTATGGTTCAATTTATGTGCAACAATTAAGAGATACTATATACAAGCTAAGGTCTCACCTGAAAGAAGAGCTTTCAAGTCTCCCCTATCCA
Organism: Beta corolliflora; assembly: GCA_947648045.1. Taxonomy (NCBI): domain Eukaryota; kingdom Viridiplantae; phylum Streptophyta; class Magnoliopsida; order Caryophyllales; family Amaranthaceae; genus Beta; species Beta corolliflora. The sequence continues at coordinate 169,790 of CANSZD010001642.1, read as the reverse complement.
TGAACTCATATATAAGTGCCAAGTTGGTTTCTTCTTCACAATATCCAACTAGAGAAACCAAGTTCTTGTGAGAAATTCGTCCAAGCACTTCAATCGTGTGTCAAATAACATCTTATTTCTTTTCAATTGTCATAGCCTATATATATATGAAGGAATATATGATATATAGTTACCGCGAGTTACCAAAATTACAAACCTTAGTGCTAAATTGCTTAGGGGCCTCGCTCTTTGAGAACACCTTGACCGCAACTTCCTGCTTGCTCTCTGTTAAAATACCATGATAGACGATTTACAAAGCCACCTTCGCCTAATTATTTACTAAATCCATTGGTCATGTCCTCGACTTGATAGTAGGTGTACTTGTGCTAATCCATGCTTTGCCTCCCTTTCTCGATTAGTTCTAGATTGTCTTCAACGATGCATCCGCCAACATTGAATTCTGTTATAACTTGGGCCATTAATGGGAAGAGTTTAGTATGTATTGCAAAATAATTTGAGAATGAAACTCATACCATATTCATTTGAGAACTTCATTTACTTTTATAGGTTCAAACCATAAGACAGGGTTATCTCTCAAAACGCTCTTCTAACTTGAGAGGTGACTGGAAAAGGAGGTTTTTGGTCCTTGATAGTCTAGGAATGCTATATTTCTACCGGAAGGAGTCCAGAAAACCATCTGTAAGTAAGCTGGATGAAATGTGTCAGGAAGCACGACACAAAACTTGTCCGACAATTGTCCCTCTCCTCTTTCTTGATCGCTTTTAATTTTTTATGGGGTCTTGGTTACAGAGCTATGCACCTCGTAATTCTGGTCGAAGGAATAGTTCTGAATTTTGCTCTGGTTTGCTAAGTCACTGGCTTTCATCACATTATCATGGTGGTGTGCATGATGAAAAATCTGTTGCCCATCATACTGTCAATCTGTTAACCGCGACGATTAAAGTTGATGCTGACCAGTCAGATCTGCAGTTTTGCTTCAGAATTATCTCACCAACGAAGAACTACAGGTTCATAAATGTTTAATTTTTGTCTTATGGCCAGGTCTATATATAATGGTTTGTAAAAACCGATCTTTGGGTTTGATTCTAAAACCTGTCATCAATTGCTTCCAAGTGCAGGCAGAAAGTGCTTTGGATCAAATGGATTGGATTGAGAAAATAACAGGGGTCATTGCTTCATTACTAAGCTCTCAAACCCCTGAAAGGATAAGCCTTCAGCCTTCTGTTGGATGTCTGAGCCAGATTGTTTTCTTCTTTCACTTTTCGCCTGCTTATGATCTTGAATTCCTGACCCATTTCTATTTCTAGTGTATATTTGCTACTCCAATGGGTAGTCTTCATCGGTCTACTAGTGAGAATAGCTTTGTTGAGAGTTCTGATTTTGATCATGCTGCAAATGAAGAGAATACATCTGAGAGGTGCCTCGCTGCTGCGCATCATGCCCGCTCAATGAGAAGCTCCATGCAACAAAGGTCATTTATGAAGTCTGAAAAGCCAATTGATGTGCAGAGGAAGGTTGGTGGTAATGACAAATGTGCCGATTGTGGTGCCCTAGAACCTGATTGGGCTTCCTTAAATCTGGGATACATTGAATGTTCCGGTGTTCATCCCAACCTCGGTGCTTACTTATCAAAGGTGAATTCTCCTAGTTGATCACTTGCTCTTTTTTGGTTTATGTTGTGAAGTTTTTTTATAAGTTGTGCACTTCTTTTATCCTTATCCGTGGATCATTTTTCTAATAGATATATAATGTTCAATTTAAACTTTAGTGATGCATCCTACAGACCTACATTCCCCTATCTATACTTCTGTAGTGTGAGTTCTGAGTAGGTGTAGTTCATTTTTCTTTCATTTTACCCATGTGAATAATTTAGTAAGACAATCTTTTTATGTCCATTGCGTGAGTGGATGGAAGTGTCTTCGATTGCTTGATACATATTATTTTTATGCAATATCATGAAGTACAGTGGCTACTGAAGTAACTGATGTAGTATGCTAGTGGCTGCTGCTAGCATGCATGCTGGCAGTAGCTGTAACATTTTTTTTACTTCATAAATTACACAAATGCTTCGGTTGTTGAGGAAAACCGGAGCATTTTTTAGCCAAATGCTTCGGTTCTTCCAAAAAACCGAAGCATTTATGGTATTTTATCCATGTAAAATAGCACAAATGCTCCGATTTTAATAACAACCGGAGCATTTAAAAAACAAATGCTTCGGTTCTCAACCGGAGCATTTGTGACTTTGCTCAAATGCTCGTATGACGTCTGCTACGGGTCAAATACAGAGCATTTGTGGGCTTTTTAACCGGAGCATTTGAGCATTTTTCCACTAGTATATATACTTGTGCCTCCACCATGCTTCCTACGGACTTAGCTAATTCCATTGATACTCTTCACAGGAAATTTTTCTGGCGACAAAATAAGGATAAAAATGCAACACCTCTTATTGCATGGGATAAAATTTGCACTCCTAAAGCGCAGGGTGGCCTTGGTCTAAGAAAAACGCTTCTTATGAATAAAGCTTTTATAGCAAAGTTGGGTTGAAAAATACTTACGGAACCTACTAACTTCTGGGTGAAACTAATAACAGAAAAGTATCTTAAGGGTCAATCCTTTTTTAATTGTAAACCGAAACCGCACGATTCACCCATATGGAAGAAAATTTTACTCCAAAGATTTCTTCTGCAAAAAGGTATTAGGTGGAAAATAGGTGACGGCTCCCAAATTCTGTTTTGGCTTCATAAGTGATGTGCTGATGAAAATTTAATGGAAAAACTTAAATTACCAGAAAGCCAAATTGATTATAATATTCGGCTAAAGGAGTTCATTCTTCCCAACAGATTTTGGGATATTGACAAACTAAAACTCTTGCTGCCCGATTATATTATTAACAGCATCAAAGGCATCCCTCTTCCGGTAAACCCCCTTCCGGATGAGCCTATTTGGGGTCCTAGCTCTTCAGGCTTATTTACGGCAAAATCTGCTAATTGGCTAGCTCACAACCTCACGCCAAGTCTAGAAAAATGGCCACATCGTTGGATTTGGAAGCTTGATATTCCACCCAAACTGAAATTTTTTATGTGGCAAATCTGTCATAACAGTCTTGGGATTAGAGCCATCCTTGCTAAGCGTAACATAATCCCTTTCAACCATTGTGCTATTTGTAACACTCACGAGGAATCTTTAGACCATCTTTTTGGGGGGTGTTAACTCATTCCCCTTTGGCAACTCCAAGATCTAAAGGAGTGGATTCCGCACACCTTACACAAGACCAATCTTCTAAATATGCTGTCCAAAATCAGACATGATAGGTCCTCCACTATCAAATTTGTTTTCCTTATGTGGAGTATCTGGAAGGAAAGAAATTATATTATCTTTCATAATGCTTCTCTTAATGTTCACAGGATTCTGCTTAAAGCAAAAAATTTATTCTCTGAATGGAGCCTGAGGAATGCAGTTGACATCTGCAATTCCTCTGGTTCCCCGTTTTCCTCCTCTTCTCTTCCTCCATCCTCTCAGGTGTCTCCTTCCTCCATCCTCGTTTCTTGGGAGCCACCTCCCACCTCCTTCTTCAAACTCAACTTCGACGGCTCGGTTCGTGGTACCTCTGCAGCAGCAAGTATTATCATTAGAGATGTTGATGGCCACCTCCGTAAAGCTGTAGCTTTCAACCTTGGATCTTCTTCCGTTTTCATTGCCGAGGCTACCGCTCTACATCAAGGGATTCGCCTAGCTATCCAGAACAATCTTCGGCACCTCCAAATTGAAGGCGATAATCTTATGGTCATCAATTCAGTAAAAGGTATCTGGTCTCCTCCTTGACAGATTGCTCATATCATTCAGGATATTCAAGCTCTTCTACGTTCTTTCTCCTCGTGGGATATTCGTCATATATACCGGGAAGCAAACAAAGCAGCAGATTGGATCGCCAATGTTGGTCACTTAGTTGATTCTCAGTTTATTATAGATGATTGTACTCATTCTGCTCTTCACTTTATTCTTGTAAAAGATAAGGTTGGAGCTCCCCTCGTGCGGAGGGTCTCCTAACCTTCTTTTCTCCTTACCTTATTATAAAAAAAAAAAAAATTGGCACGTTACATAAATAAATAAAAAGTTTATCAACCTTTTCATTCAACCATTACAATATAAAAATAATCTTGTTATTATGGATTTCGCAACCTCAAATGACTAGTACCAAAACTTTTAATAATTGAAACCCCAAGACTACAAATCTACAACCATGCATGGGACCGCTAATAAGTGTTAACTCAATCAAAAGAAAAGTTCTCTCTATAAATTGCTTCATTGTTCAATCTCCCACCCCCACAAGCCACCACCACCTTAAAGATGAGACTAAATCTATGTTTGGTGCTAAATGCTAGTTTACTGAACTTATCTTTCTCTTTCATGATCATCAAATACTTCAAATCTAATCAATCAAAATGTTTTTGGAGCAAAAACATTTTCAAATGACATAAAATGTGTAAAGTAGGAGGCATTTTTGGTTAAGATTGGTAAAGAACTATCAAATCATGGAGCAATAATCTATATGGCCACTACTATAGAGTATATAATTAATCACCCCGTGTGACCCTTTTTGCTTTCTCGTTTCTACACATCTCCATCTTCATACTCTCTAATTGTGGCACCAAAAGACTTCCATGATAAGATAAGGATAGTCACTATTGTAACTAATCGTCGTGTTACATTCTTAGATAATGATATCTTATTTCTAGTTATTTCATTTTATTTATCCTGATTTTTCCCCCTCATACCCCTCAAATTTATTGCCCTTTATTTCTTCTTTTGTGAGTATTAGTTTAATTTGTCGATGCATGAATTCTTGACCCAAGTTGTTATAATAGTGTTGAAAAGAGAAGAATAAGGAGATTAAAGTTAAAAAAAATGGGAGTGAATTAAATAGTTGTCATATGTAGAGTACAATATTCCTTATGTAGCTTTTGATGGATTTGGGAATTTGTAAGCATAAGGTATGAATGGAGGTTAATTTAAATAAAAAAAATTAATACTGTTTGACGTTTAATTGGAAATTTTATTATTGAAATTAGTAAACTAAAGTGCGGGAGGGAATAAAGGTAAGGAAAATTAGATTAAGAAAATAAGGAAAAATGATAGTCCTAAGTGATCCCATCAAATTCATTTGGGGGGTGTATCATGTATACAAGGAGGTATACGAAATGGAGATCAGAAAAGATGTTTGTGCTCAAGAGTGAGCCATTAAGGATATTTAAATAATATATTATTCATTTTTAACTTATTACCATCCAAGGTATAAGAAATGGATAGAAAAGACGTTTGTGCTCAAGAGTGAGCCATTAAGGATATTTAAATAGTAATATATTATTCATTTTTAACTTATTACCATCCAAGGTACAAGAAATGGAGAGAAAAGACGTTTGTGCTCAAGAGTAAGCCATTAAGGATATTTAAATAATATATTATTCATTTTTAACTTATTACCATCCTATATACCAAGTAAAAGATAGATAAGTATTATTTCATTCTTATCTCACATACTTCACCGTTTTATTTTGATATTCTTAATTGAAATTATTTTTAGATGTAAAAGAAAAATTCAAACTAAAAGATCAAACGAGGACTGTGAAAGAGTACCAATTTTTTATTTAATGTTGAGGAGAATGCCCCTGTTTAAACCTCATCTTGCACGGTGTTCTTGGTCTGGCATTTGCGTGTCATACACTTGAAAGTAGGGGGAAAAGGTAAGGGGAATCCCTATCCCCATACTCTAAGTACCACAGTTGGGAGGATTTGACCTTGTGACACTAAGGAAATAAGGTGAAACCCCAACCAACTAAATCAAGCAAGCTTCGTGAAAGATACCAATTGATTTTATCAATTATCATCTTACATTTCAAAGCTGCCGCAAAGTTTAAAGAGGAGCCAATAGAAACAGTGATATAATCATATAAAAATGAGGTGTAGGTTGCCAACTTAAACTTTCTCATTTGGGTCAAGCCTGCCTGTTTAAGTGGGCCAAATATGTAGAAATTCAAAACAAATTTGAGCTTGGAGGGAGTTCTTTCTGATGGGCCTGTAGTCTATAGGAAAAAAATTACAAATTAATACTACTATCGGACTATCATACTTCATATTATACGCCAGACAGAATGACTAACATATGCTTTAGAGACGAAAAGGCCAACCAAGCTAGATGCTTCTATATTCTTTTCATAACCTCACCCCTTGCAAAAAGGATCCCGTACCGTACTTTATAAGGGGTCTTTAACTTACCTATCTTAAAGAAATTGAAAAAATTCTTTTCATAAATTACAATTCTATAAGAACTTATATCAATACAATATTTAATTCACTTTCTACTATAGACTATCCAGATTTTTTGGTCCTCTGTATATTGTAGGATCCTACAATCCAAGATCCCCATTTAATTATTTCGTACATATTAATGATATGTGAACATAATGACTTACAAAATGATATAACACATGAGTATTCTGGTAAAATTATTGCTAGAAATAAAACAAAATTTTATTACTAAAATCTCAGCTTAGAATATTACTAGATATGCCTGAAACTGAAATTTTGATTCATTTGTCCATTCTAAGATCGTACAATAAAAGTTGAAGAAGATGGGTTTAACAATTAGGGGTACTAATCAAGTTGAATAGTTCACAAACAACTCAAGCTCGACTTAAGTTGACTCGACAAGAGATCGAACTCAACTCGAAACCTTAACGAGTCGAGTTGAGCAAGTCCCAACTCGACTCGATAAGCTCGTTAACAAGTCGATTTTTTTAATTAATTTTTCTAATATCACTAACTATTGTTAAATATGTTTGGTAACTTTAACTTACATACTTCATCCGTTTCATATTACATGCAACACTTTGACATTTTACACTATTCACAAATTTCACTTTTGGCGATCGTTTGTGATTTATGCATGAATAAAAATATAGTCATGTAGGATCTTATTAGATTCGTCTTAATATGTATTTTTTTATAATTTTTACAAATATAAAATTAGAGATATATGTCATTAAAGTTTTGCATTGACATGCGTGAAAAGTACAAGTGTTGCATGTAATATGAAATGGAGGTAGTAATAAAAATACCAAAATATATTCAATAACATGAAAACAAAAATAAAGAAAGGAATAGCAAAAGTTACCCACTTTACTCCCTAATTACACATTTACACTTACATAGTCACACTCCTACCCTCATATTCTCCATTATCAAATGTTGAACCATATTGACTATTGTGGTTTTGCTGGTCGGAATATGCAAAAATAGGAGAATTATTGGGGGTAGAGCAATCCGACTTCAAATGGAGTTGAGTAATGAGTAATATTCTCGCTTAGCGATCATGAGTCGAGCAAGAGAATATCGAGCTAACGAGCTTAGCGAGTACCGATCACGTAAAGGCTGTAAACCAAAAGTAAATGATTTTATTTGCACCATCGATCGCGAAAAGCGAAAAGAAAAAGGCTAGAACAAGAGAGAAGTAGCCCAATTAATGAGCGAACAAACGTATCACAAATTCACGTGTGGAGATATAGAATGATCTAGTTTTCTACCTACTTGGACGAGTCCACCAAGTTCGATTGTATTCCTGAGGTTGAGGTAGTGGAGTAGTGGCATCGCTCCCCACCTCATATCCCTGAGGTCTAGAGATCAAACCTCACGGGACTCATTTGAGGATTCCCCTTATTCCCCCTCAAGTGAGTCCCTTCATCTTACCTTAAAAAAAAGTTCGATTGTATTCCTGCCAACCCCTCCAAATACCCACATGGACTCACAGGGGCGGATCCAGGATTCCGAACGAGGGGTAGCGTAATTTTACACTATTCACTAACAAATTCAGTAACATATCATTCCCAAATTTGCAATGAACCATTCATTCACTAATAATTCATTCCTTATGATTTCCACAATTACATGGCAGTAACTCATTTACTAACAACCATTGAATCACCAATAAACAATGTAATATAGCAGTAGACAGTAGCACTGCTGCTCTGTTTTGCATGAATTTCCAACTAAACCATTAACCATCACAAAAAATTTCTTTCAATAACAGCCCGTTATTGAATTCTATTCACCAATAATCCCAATATCATTCCCAAATTTACAAAGAACTACAATTTACAATTAATTAAATCATTTATCAACAATTAAATTTCACACATTCAACAAATAGAATTCACTAACAATTAAAAATTCAGGCGAAGAACAGAACAAGGACGAAGAATGCCTTCATGTTATGCAGTGAGCCAGAGAAAAAGAACAACAATGACTCGTCGCTGCTCGTCGCCGCCGATAAGTGAAGAGGAATTCAAATCAAAATTAGGTTAGAGACAGAAAACAAACCTGCAAAGCGCGAACCTCTTCACCTTCAGCTCCCACTCTCAAACTCGAACTTAAAGTTGTCTTTCATAACAACTCTTTTTTCTCCTCCTCTTCGCTTTCCGCAAAATAAACATAAGGAATTTCAGCAACGAAATCCAAACTCGTTAACTCCGATTCTGAATTCGAATTCATGTCAGAAAATTCGAGAATCTGATTAGAACTCTTAGCTTCCAAAAGCGCCGCCATTTTTGTGGGCGTCACCTCGAAATCGACGGAATTGCTCCGATTTTCACGAAGATAGTCTAATTTCGATTGTAAATGTTAAATTTGAAGTGATAATTCAGAGATTTGGCGTAATAGAGATTGATGTTTGGTGTTCCAGCGAGCTTCTTCTTGAAGCCATCGTTGTTCTTCTGCTTCGTGGAAATCGCCATTGTTAGGTTTTGATGAGACCGAGGTGGCGAGGTCCAAGAGAGAGACAGAGAGTAGAGTGGAGTAGAGGATCTGAGTCTCTGAGAGAGAGAGAGGAAAAAGAACAGCGAGGAGACGCAATTAGGTTTAGGTTTTTTTTCAATTTTTTTGTTTTTTTTTTTTGAAAAAAACAGGGGTAACACGTGCTACCCCTTGTTACCATGTGGCTCCGCGACTCATGCAGAAAATGTTGGAACTAGTAAAGGAAAACCGAAACAACTTATCGGCGGCGGCGTGTGGGAGATTGTCCACTATATCCTCCATAACATGTTTAACACATTACGAAACATTTCTCAAATATATTACGGTACAACTTCATTCACCACCAATATTGGACAACAACAAATGAGGTTAACTTACTTCCCAGTCTGGACCAACATAAGCCAAACTTTCCAACAAAAAATACCTTTCTTTCTTGAATCCAAATAAACCTCGTTTCTAACATAATTTCAAATGATAGTGCGCCATTGTATGTCATCAGTGACGCCATATAGATGGTTGAGAAAGGGATCGGATAGATGCAAAGTTTGACTTGCATAGTTGCATACTTGCATCCACTCCATATGCGAGGCAGTGCCAAACTGAGGGGCCGCGCAATTTAATTCTTGATCATAAAGAACCTTCTTCTTGTACCTAATTGTTGTCGTTGGTCCGTTTTTTAATACTGCGCACTATTGAATTAATCTTAATACGCTTATAAAAGTACTAGGAGTATTATTTGACATTATTGTAGTCAAACAAGTTAATTGCATTTTTTCAATTCGATTGAGTTGTTCTTGACTTTGCCTACTTCATCCATTTCATAGATTTTTTTATAACATATGTTCAATAATGACGGGAAAAAGCCTAATTGATGTTTTAGATTCAATCTCTTTAATCTTAATAGGGAAATTTAGAGTACTTTCACATTTGTTTATTTGTTGGTAATAGAGGTGGCTAATGGTCGGATTAGTTCAAGTCATCCAGTCTACCCTATCGATATACCCTTTGGCCCAAGTTTGGTTTACAGTGGTCTACCTAGCTAGTGGGTGGATTGTAAAATGGATAGGTAAGAATCAATGCAATATGATTAACTCCACATAAATCCATTCTATAGAAAAAGCTCTTTATAGCACTCTAAAGATGAAATAGAATTTGACGATTTATTCAAATATTCAGTAAATTATCTTAATACTCAATAATTCAACATTTATTATACTACAACTCTTTATAATTACTAAAATAGAAAAATCCACTAGTTTAACCATATTGAAAGGAATCTAAATCTTCTGTCCTACAAATTGTGTACCACAAATAATGGGTCATAGTAATAATGACAACCAATAAGACAAAGCTATACACAAGTGGATGATTCGGATTCTTCTCAAGGTAGTTACTAGTTAGGTAGGTAAACCTCAAAACAAAACAAAAAAAGTAAAAAACATAAAGAAGAGAAAATCAAAGAGGTTAAAATTAGAGTACTAAAATCAAGGAGCAGCTAGGAGTGCTTGAGATTCTTGCTCATATCGAAAACCCAAACTCTTGGATTCATCAGCACACCAAACAAAAATCCCATAAAGTTGTTGCCTTTTCTTAAGCAGTTTACAAGCTGGAATAAACCCTTTACCTGGTGCTAATCCTTTGCTTCCATCACTAATAAAACTGGTCAAAATCTTACCACCTTTATAATTCTCTGTTTGTTTCTCAAAATAACTGATAAACTCAGGAACAGTTGTGCTATTATCATACGCATAAAACTGGTAATTAACATAATCTATAACATGCCCATATCTCTTCCACAAAGCTTGATAATGACTTTGAACATCTTGATCATCATATGGAGCAATCGACGCAAATTTAACCAACCCATTTCGCTTAAGGGTTGATATCAGCTGTCCTATGCACTCTGCAAACATCTCAGGATCACCTTTAAAATGCTCGTAATCGACGTCGATTCCATCGAGATTATAGTGTTTAATGATCTGTTTCAAAGAAGAAACAGCGTTTTTTACCCATGAATGTATAGATTTTGGTTGGAAATAAGCTGGGTTGTTGGAGATACTATCACCTCCTAAGCTTAACCCTACTCTAACATTTGGGTGTTTGTTTTTTATGGCTGAAACTTGTGTAGGAGAAAGATTTTTGGTGTCCCAAAAAATGTTGAATTTTCCATTGGTGGGTGTTGGGGAAGAAGTATTAGAAGTTGTGTAGTCTATAGCAAAAGAAAGTATGAAGTCAAATTGAACATTTGGGTTAATGGGTACATCTGAGAATTTTACATTAGTGAATTCTGCTCCTATGTATTCTCTAAAGAGATTTGAGTTTTCTGCAATGGTATTGGTTGGTGAAAGTAGGATGATTATGAAGATAAATATTGGTACAAGTGTATGAAAATGGTTGAATTTGGACAAAGCCATGTTGATGTTTATTGCTCAACACTTGAAAATGGAAATGATGGGAAGTAGAACAATTGTATTTACTATATAGTATATATAGTCAATGATTTAGAAAATTATGACGATTGAGATTTGAGGGGAGACTTGTATTTTTAAAATAGTCAATGTTGTGCTTAGAGTTGGTGGTAACGGAACTAAAGGAGGGCTTAATTAAGAGGTTGTGGGCTTGTGGGGAGTTCGTTGTTATGATCATCAAGAACACTTTAAAGGAATGGAAAAAGTATAGGTTGATAATAACAACTCTTGTATAAGATTTGTTTTCTTTTGTTTAATGAATAAAGAAACTAACGTGGTCCCTACCCTTTTCATACACAATCGTATTCGGATATCAGATACTAATTTGAATATTGATTTTCGGATTTTCGGATATCATATTTGATATCCGAAATATGAACGGTATCCAATCCAATATCCGAAATAATGGGAATATATATATCATATTTGATTCAACTTTTTTACCTTTTTGAAAAAACTAATTAATAATATAATTAAAGTTTTTTTTTGTTAGAAATACTAACAATAATTGGATATCGGCTATCTACTAATATATCTGATCGAACTTTTTGGATATGGGATATCGAATTAGATACGGATATCAGATACTAGCAATTTTGAATATCGAATATCCGATCCGAAATCTGTTTCAGATCGGATATCCAATCTGTGCTCACCCCTAAATGCGACCATGCCATTTTAGGAAGTATACCAATTAAAGTCGAACGGACCAATATAGGAATATCTCTATTATAAAAGGGAAGGGGGGAGCTATGATGTCCCCCTATAAATTTACTGCCCATCAGTAAATCAACTACTACCAAAAAAGGGAAAAACAAAGTCAAACTAAAAATTAGCATTAAAAAGTTAACTTAAATGTTGAAGGCAATCAAATTATAATTGAACCACCAAAAAAAGAAACATTGACTATAAGATTTAGTACATTTATGTTGAAAAAATTAGAAAGGAATATTACATCAATCAAGTATCTTATTAATCAATTCACAAATACAATAAAGATTACATCAAAATGGAAATTCAATCAATTAACAAAGTGAAATGATTTATTTAACACAAAAGACTATGTTAATACAACATAAGAAATCCTATAAAATTCACTTAGCATTATTTCATTGTTCATCAAGTTTAATTTTCAAAACCTAGAGAAAGAATAAGTTTAAAAAATTATTAAAAGAAGAGTTAAGTGATAGAGGCTTAACTTACGAAATTTAGCCGAAATAATGTCTAATTTTTTTTTTTTTTTTTTTACATTTATGCCCAAAAAATGTTAGAATTTATGTTTAAAGAAATAAATAAATTAAGGCACGCATCGCGTACATAATTTGCTAGTATTGATTATTACAGGACAGAGGGCGTATGATTTTTGGGTTTTGTAGCTATTTTTTGGCGTATATAACTGACATGTTTTTTTTTTGAGATTGCATAATAAGTGCCATATTGTATAAGAGTTATGGTTTTGGGTAATTAGTTATCATGTTTTTATTTGGTTATAAGTTATAGCTTTCTGGTTAATAGTTATGGTATGCAGATAATTACTCATTATGGGTATTAATTAGGGCTTTCGTATGATATTTGGGCAGTTACTCATTATGGTAGTTAATTATGATTTAAATAATTATGATTCCGGATTAATAATCATGAAGCATGTGGATGATACACAATGATGTTAACATGTCTCTCACTCAATTAAGTGTATGTGAGATTGTCTCTCTGGAGACGTGCTATTAATTAAAAGGCTCCAATTTACGTATATTCACTTACTTCAACTTAATAAGGAGTACATGGTCACTTGCCAAGACTCTTACTTTGGATCTTATAGGTTGTGGGTTTGAATAATCTTGCCAGTTGTGGTGTTTGGAGGTATGGATCCCCTTATCTTCACCTTAGTCCCAAGCAGATGGCCCACAAATGTCAAATCAAGGAAACGTGAAAGTTGAGGCATGGACAAGATCTTTCTCCTTATCGTTCTTTTTATAGAATACAAGTACAACTATAAATTATTTAATTTCAATCTTAACCAATCCAGGACAACCCATAAAACAATGTATTAAAAGAACATTTTCACTCTACATCAAAAAAAAAAACATTTTAAAGCCCTCCTATTTTAATCCTAAAAAACATTCTCGACGGTATTATTGATGGTCTGATTTTCCCTCATATAAATGTAGCTAGCAAACATTTTCACTAAGATGTTGGGTTCAATGTGATTGGAATTACATTCTTACAAGTAGGACGTTCAAAATTTACACGTCCGAACTTGATATAAGGGATAAATTTTGTTTGATGTGAGTATTGAGGTGATTGATTCTAATTAGGAAACTTTCCAAATAGGATTAGGCTTGGCGCATGTTTTTTTTTTTGATTCAAAGGAAGTACGAACACCAAATAACAAAACAAAAACAAAACAAACACACGCAACAAGATAAACCTACTGATGCACTAAACGTGGAGTAGTAACACCACGAGCATCATCTACTACTATCCTATGAAGATCCAAGGGAGCTTCCTCCAAGACAAGAAGATCGTTCGCCTGATCCACTCCTCGATTAGCCAACCAATCAGCAGCACGGTTGCCCTCACGATAAACATGGATCACCTTCACAACCCAATCATCTCTACGTAACAAAGATAAACAATGACGAATGAGGTGTGTGCACCCACCATAACTACTACTTCCCGAATTCAAAGCTTGCACACAAGATAGATTATCAAGTTGGACAATTAGTTGGCTAATTTGCAGATTCCTAGCTAGCTCCAAGCCTCGAATCAGGGCCAAAACTTCTGCACGGAAAGCTCTACACCGACCAAAATTCAAGGAAATTGCAGACACGAAAACTCCACCACTGTTTCGAATAATCGCACCCCCACCGTTGCCCCGGTGTGCCTCTTGCTTGCCCCATCCGTGTTGAGTGCGTACCAACCCGAGGGGGGATGACTCCAAGAGATGAACTTCTGCTCTTTGGTTTTAATACCTTCATTCACTTCCATATCATCATGTAAGCTCCTCCAAGTTTCATCGAATCTAATTTTAAGGAATGCACCAATATCCACAGGCACTTCATTTCCCCTTCCAAAAACATACATGTTTCTCCAACGCCATAACCACCATATTATGATGGCGAAGAAAGTAGGCCAAGTCTCAGCTTCATTATCCTCGAGGTTATGAAAAAACCAATTCTTAAGATCATCTTGAAAGAACCTAGTAGTATTAGCTAGTCCCTCTACCTTTCTCCACACACTTCGAGCTGCCGGACAATCACGTAGAATATGAAGTGTGGATTCTTCAGATGCACCACACACAAAACATTTGGGATCATCAGTGAGCTTACGTTTAAATCTATTCACATTCCCCATTAGCCTATCATGGCAAGCTAACCACATAAACGCGCGAACACGCCTGCGGGCCGGAGCTTTCCACACGACCTGCCAAAGTTGGTCATTTAACTCCGTTGGTTCGTTTCTCAAAATTTTAATAGCGGATTTTATAGAAAATCGGCCTTTTAGTCCATCATCCCAATAGAGCAAATCTTCAACATCAGGGTCCTCCATAACCACGTGTGCTTGGATCAGTTTTAACATTTCTTCATCAAGATAAGGACTAAAAATGTCCCACTTCCACCCCACTCCAACTTCCCACATTTCGTTAACAGTAGCACCTGCAATATCACACGGCGGTGGCTGGGTTACGCACTGAATTAACGGGACCTTCGAGAGCCATTTATGGTCCCAAAACAAAGTTTTAGTACCATTGCCAAATGCAGTCCGTATCCCTTCACATAGCAAGTTTGCATTTTCAGCTATCCCCCTCCATATGTTTGAAGCACCCTTTTTATGCTCAAACATATCCGAGTCACAACGACCTTTGCAATATTTTGAGCGAAGAACCCTTGACCAAAGTGCATTGGGTTCGGTTAATAGTCTCCAGCCCAACTTAGCCAAGAAAGCCATATTAGCTTGTTTGGCCGAATGCAAACCCAATCCTCCATGCTCTTTGGGTTTTTGAAGAGTCTCCCAAGAGATAATATGGATTTTCTTAGTATCATCATCACCTCCCCACACAAATCGTCGAGTTTTCCTATCTATTTCATCACAAATAGATTTAGGAATTTTCGCAGTTTGCATAGAATAGTAAGCCAGTGAAGAAATAGTGGATTTCGCCAACGTTATTCTACCCGCAAGAGATAGATACTTGGTTTTCCAACCCGCAAGCTTGCGGTCTATTTTCTCACACAAGTAATTGAATGTTTCACGCGAGACCCGACTAGTGAAGGTGGGCATTCCCAAGTAGTTTCCAAGATCCTCTGTTGCCATAATCCCCAGCGTCTCACAAATATCATTTTGTTGAATCTCTGTCACATTTTTCGAATAATAAATACGAGATTTAGGCAAGCTAATTTTTTGCCCAGAAGCTTTACAAAACCTCGTCAACACATCTTGTATGACACTTGCTTGTTCAGTACTGGCTTCTGCAAACAAAATTATATCATCTGCGAAGAACAAATTAGAGAGCAAAGGACCATTGCGACTTGCTTGTATAGGTTTCCACCGTTTAGCAATGATGGCTTCCTCAATGGTTTGATACAAACGCTCCATACACATTACAAATAAGTACGGTGATAATGGATCACCTTGTCGGATTCCCCGACTCGGTTTGAAGCTCGAAGAAGGTTCTCCATTCCATAACACACGAAGAGAAGAGGTACTCACACATTCCATTATTGTTTCAACCAAAAGGAGAGGGAGATTCATTTGGTTCAAAGTATCCCGAATAAACCTCCAACGCAATCGATCATAGGCCTTTTCAAAGTCAATTTTAATGGCCATGAACCCTTTATTGCCTTGCTTCTTCCGCATTGTGTGAATAACTTCTTGGGCAATGACAATGTTATCCGTAATCTGACGTCCAGGCACAAAGCTCCCTTGGGTATTTGAAATGAGTCTAGGGAGGATAGGTTTAATGCGGTTTACAATCACCTTCGTGATTATCTTGTAAACAACATTACAAAGCCCAATAGGGCGAAATTGTCTTTGCACTTTCGGGATGATCAACTTTCGGCAAAAGAGTAATAAAGGTTTCATTCAGGTGCTCCGGTAAACCCTTGCCTTCAAGTGAGAGTAGAACAGCTTTAAACACATTTTCCTTGACTAACTCCCAATTCTTTTGGAAGAAAAGTGCTTGAAACCCATCAGGACCGGGGGCTTTGAGTGCCCCCATGGAATGAACAACTTCCTCAATTTCCAACCTACTATAAGGCCGAGAAAGAGAAGTCCAATCTGAATGAAGGAGCTCCGGGAAAATATCGCTGGGAATATCATAAACACCATCATCCTCCTCTTCCGAAAATAACGTTGAAAAATAGTTCACAAGTAGATCCTTTACCTGGTCCTTATCTTGAATCCAGTTACCACTATCATCTTTTAGAGCTATAATTTTGTTGCGCCAATTCCTTATTACTGTGCTCAAATGAAAGAAAGTGGTATTGCGATCACCATTTTTAATCCATTCCACTCTCGACTTTTGATACCAGTAAGTTTCT
This sequence comes from Beta corolliflora, assembly GCA_947648045.1. Taxonomy (NCBI): domain Eukaryota; kingdom Viridiplantae; phylum Streptophyta; class Magnoliopsida; order Caryophyllales; family Amaranthaceae; genus Beta; species Beta corolliflora. Next base: position 152,980 of record CANSZD010001642.1, on the reverse strand, counting down.
TCCTCAGTCAAAACTTCCTCCAACTCTTTTCTCAGTTTCGATTCAAGTTTTAAAAGGCCTCGATGGAAGTCCGAACTCATGGCCTTTTGTACTCCTTCAATACGAGCCAGCAGGTGCCTTTTCCTATAAAAAATGTTCTGAAAAACATTTTTATTCCATTCTTGCAAATTTTCGGATAACATTTTCAAAGATTTCATAACGGGCTCTGACTGCTTCCAATTTTGGTGAACAAAATTTTGGAATTGCTCATGATGCAGCCACATAGCTTGGAATCGAAATGGTTTATTCAAAGATTGAAGAGGGACAAATCCATTTGGAGACACAAAAATCGGACAATGATCCGAAGCTATTGCAGGTAAATGTTTAACTTTTGCTTGAGGAAAGTGAAAACCCCAATCAGTGTTACAAAGTGCACGGTCAAGTCTGGCACTTCGTCTAGTTTCTGGACTAAGTCCTCGCGCCCAAGTGTGACTAGCCCCAACAAATTCAATTTCAAGGAGTTCCATGTCATTAATCCATTCATTAAACCTGGCTGATCTTCTTGTAGTTTCAGAACAAGAAGAATTCCTTTCACTTAGGAATCGAGTATCATTAAAATCGCCTGCAATCATCCATGGCTTATTATGAACCGCAGCGAAATCTTTTAACTCTCGCCAAAGATCTTGACGCCGAAGCGGATCCGGACTCGCATAAACCGCAGTGAAATACCATGGTTGTTCACCACGTTTCTTAATATCCATTGTGATATATTGTTCATGTTTGTGTATAGGATCAACTGTCACAGTTTCATTATGCCAGTATACCCATATACCCCCACTAAACCCTCTTGCATCCACCCTCGTATGCCCAGAATACCGAAGTAGGGACGCAATTTTTTGAGCTCGATCTCCTCCCATGTGGGTTTCAACCAAGACCAAAACAGCAGGTTTATGTAATCGAACGAGTTCTTTTAAGGAAGCCGCAAAAGCATTACTGCCTGCACCTTGAACATTCCAAATCATACAAGTGATTGGAGAGGAGTTACCTTGAAAGTTTGGTAGTTGTTCTTCCATTAAAACAGGAATTGAAGGAAGGGTGGTCAAATAAGCTTGACTAATTAATCTCAACAGACGTGAGATTTCATTGGGAAGCATCAGATTCACCACCAATTCTGGTGGCTCTGGCGCAGGTTCCATCCAAGTCTCCATCTGAAGTTCCAAGATGTGGGTCAGGGGGGTCGCCACAATTAGGTATGGATTGTCCATCGAACGCCCTGCAAATAAAGTCTTCTCTGTTGGGACTGTGAGTTTGATCACATTGGGAGGTTGAAGGAGGATGGGAAAGGGCATCATGATTACTTGTGTTCTCAACTTGAATTGCAGTAAAGATGGCTTTTTCGGCTATGACTTGAGGGTAGAAAGTTGAAGAATTTTGTAGAATATTTTGAGTTTCAAATACCACATTTTCTTTACCTTCTCGATGGATTTGCTTAGTTGGCATATCAACTTTGTGTCCACTAATAACATTCACATCTTTTAGAATTCTTTCAGCTTTGGATGATTTTTTCCTTTGTTGTAACGTCTTATTCAAAATTGTGCTATCTTTGGGAATTTGAGAATGTTTTCCTAAATTAAAAACACAAGGAGTAGTAGCAGGCATAGGGTTTACTTGAGAGTTGTCGCCTAAATTCACGGTAGAGATAATAGAGGAATTGCTAGAATCAAGCTCTTTTTCAACCTCTTTAATTCCACCAATTCCATCCTCTTCCTGATCTTGCGTTTTGTTAGCATTTAAAATTTCAAATCTTGAACCCGGAACTGGATTGATTCCCTTAACTTGCGCCCGAGTTGAAGTTGCCAATTTTGTCCCTTGATTCCTGCGGACCCCGCCACCAGTCATTGGTCCATTCCCGGTGTTATTCGTCGGAATTTGCCCCTTCTCCACCCTTGGATTTCTCTTCCTGACAGGCTTTTTCACCAACATCCAAGACCCAAAATCAGCCACTTCTTCTGGGTTTAACGGCTTCTCTATAACATCCTTAGGAATGGTATCTTGTTGTTCTTGCATCAACAAATCTTCTTCGTTATGGTGATGATTTTGACTACAATCAGCCTCTTGATGTCCTATTTTGCCACAATGATAACATACCATACGGATTCCTTCGTATTGTATGCGCCACACTTTCCCTCTTAGCCAGAATTTTGCAAGTAATGGTTTTGACAAATCAATTTCAACACTTAATCGAGTGAATTGACCACGTTCTGCTTGCGCTGTCGTTTTATCAATGCGAATAACTTTGCCAATTTTAGCTCCCACCTTGTTGAGGAAATTCACATCAAAGTATTCGACAGCAAGGTTTGGAATACGGACCCAAGTAGTGAGAAATCTCATTGGACTATCATCAGGAACAAAATTTGGTATCCATTTTCTGATGGTGAGATAATTATCATCAATCATCCAAGGGCCTTGTGTCAACACATAATTATAATCACTTGGATTAGTGAATCGAGCAATAAAGTATTTGTGACCAATATCAGTAAGCGATAGATCTCCTTTTAGGCTCCATTTCTTCTTGAGTTTTCGCATCAAACCCATATACCCCACACTTCCACTGAACATTTTGATAATCAATGAATGTTTCCATGGTTGACGCATTCGTTTTTTCTCTTCCTTGGTTAACAGAATCACTGGACATCTATCATCCTGATCAAAATCCTCAGGAATTTCATCATCATCTGACGTATCATCATCATCTTCCACATTAATTGTTTCAAAATCTTGTTCCTTTTGAAAATGAGTGTGCTCTTTCACCATGTCCCTAAATGAACGAAAATCCTTGGCAGGAGCTGTTGCTTCTTGGATTCCTGTGGGTTGCTGTATGGGTATGTCAGATTCCCCCATAACCACATCATCATGAATTGAACGATCGAATATCCAATTTGTAATTTTTCGTTTAGGTTTCTTATTAGAACGAACAATTTGATCATGTTCTTCAGGTGACTGTGATTTTCCAGTTGAGTTAAAAGTAAGGGGTTCACAAGGGTTTTTTTGTGGAGAGAGCATTTTTTGAATCTAGGCTGGAGAGATTATGGTAGAGAGAAAAAAAAGTTCCTTATTAGGCTTGGCGCATGTACATGGAGGTCAGGCTGAAATTGACCATTAATATTTAATACAATTCTACCAATGTTTTCCCGAGGTCCTGGGTAAATAACTTAATTTAACACAAAAGTCATTTAATATAAAAGTCACTTTAGAAGAGTAATATGTAGATATGGGTTCCTTATCCAGCGCCACTGGGGCCCTGTTAACATTTGTCTACGACAATTAGTATATGCAATTATCAGTTAGTAATTATTTTTTGTAATTAATATTATTTTGAAAATCTACTTTGATATACTTGCATCAACTTCTTAGTGCTAGATTTAGGGAAAACTCCTCAATTGGAGTGATGACCATTGATCAATATTTATAGTTATACATCCTAAGGATAGTCCTATATGGATTAGGAAACCTATCCAGATTATAATTCTAAGAACAAAATATATCCTAAATATATTAAATCTATCACACCCCCACAGTCGGAGCGGGAGGAGGGCGAACGCTGAGACTGGACTTAAACTCCAGAAATAAGTGCCGCGGAAGACCTTTAGTGAATATGTCAGCAAACTGCTAAAATCTAGTAGGAACATGCAAAACTCGTATATGACCCAATGCAACTTTTTCCCGAACAAAATGAATATACATCTCAACATGTTTGGTGTGTTGGTCTTTGAACCCAGGTTGCGAGATAAATAAGTAGCACTAACATTATCACAATAGACAATAGTAGCTTGTCGGAGAGGGCAATGTAACTCCAAAAGAAGATTACGTATCCAACAAGCTTATGCGACAACATTGGCGACGCCACGATATTTTGTCTCGGCACTTGATCTAGAAAGAGTAGACTGACGCTTAGACTGCCAAGAAATTAAGTTATCTCGAAGAAAACAACAATATCCGGAAGTAGAACGACGAGTGTCATGACATTCACCCCAATCAGCATCAGTATAAGTGATCAAGCGCAACTGAGTAGTAGGATATAAATGTAGTCCATGATCAATGGTTCCCTGTATATAACGCAGGATGCGGTTTAATGCATTATAATGAGTCTCCTGGGGATCATGCATAAAAAAGCATACTTGCGGTTGTACTTGTATAAGCAATATCCGGTCAAGTAAAAGTAAGGTGCGTAGATAAGCACTCGCTAAACTACGATAATGAGTCGGATCTGCAACAGGGAGGACCCGAATGCACTAAGCTTAGAGTTAGTGTCAACGGGAGTCGTTGCGAGCTTACATGTCCCCATACCTGCGCACTCCAATATTTCCTATGCATGCTTTTTCTGAGAAAGAAGCATGTAGCTACTAAAATTTGTATACATATATATACATATATATACATACATATATATACATACATATACATACATATATATACATACATATACATACATACATATACATACATATATATACATACATATACATACATATACATACATACATATACATACATACATATACATACATATACATACATATACATACATATACATACATACATATACATACATATACATACATATATATATATACATATACATACATACATATATATACATATATATATATATACATATATATATATATACATATATATATATATACATATATATATATATATATATATATATATATATATATATATATATATATATATATATATTAGATTGCTCAATTGCCTCTCTCTCTTTCTCTCCCTTCTCCCCCTGAAAACTCTATAATTTATTTAGCTAGTTTGGGGTTGCCACCATCTTTTTCTATGGTGGCAAGTCCCAATTTCTACTTATGCATTTGTTTTTCAGTTTTCGTTAATAATTGTCCTCTTTTCTCCCTTTGTTTGAGAGTTTTTTATATCCAATTAATTTGGTTATTTGTCTCCACTGGTGAAAAATTTTGTTTGTAATTTGATTTGTCATTCTTCCCTTGTGGGAGTTTAAAGTTTAATTTTATGGTTTGTTGCAAGAAGATATAGTTTATTTATTAATGATTTTTTGTACAAATTTGCAATCAGTACTAGATTTTCGTACGCTATCTACACGGTCCAATAAAATTTGGTTTTATGATTTGTAGAAGAACTATATTTGATCTGACGACCCAGCCACGTGTCGACATATGATTTGATTGGGGCGCTGCTCTGTGCACTCAAACTGACGCATATGGCAGAAGTTGCTGGTTTTTTCCCGTTGAACTCATGCACGCGTGGCATCAAATCATTGGCTCTTATGATTTTTTTCACCTTAAACTCAACGTTTTGAGCTTTTCACCAGCCAAATTTCTCCCACTTTTTGTGGGCCCCTCCATCTCCTTTTACATGACTTAATCCATAGTTTGGATCATAGGATGCCCAAACATGGATTGAGTCATTCTATGACCCAATTCAAAACATGAAAAAACCATGGATGGAATGCTAAGTTTTTTTTTACCTTGGTGGATGACCCAATTTTATGGCCAAGTCTACCATGAGTGGGCATGCTCTTAGGTTGTGTTTCATAATTTTTTTAATATCGATTGTAGATGCCGTATAACTTTTACTTAAAAGAAAGTTATTTTTATATATATTTGCAAAATGTTTGTGATTAATATTATTTAGTATTTCTTTTGCCGATGGAAAAGTTGTTTAAGAGTTGAGACCTTGATAAGAAGAAGCCAGTAGAAGTCGTTGGAGAGAGCGGTAAAGTGGCCTCCCATAGCACATGAGTACGTGACTATGTAACTGTTAAGTCACTCTTTCATGTACGTTGGCATGTGCCCCACAATTAATAAGATCTTTCGCTCTTTTTTCTTGTTGCCCCACAATTAAAAGCCAAAGCTCTAAACCATTTATAATCAGACTAATCACCCTTTTCATTGTTTTGGCATTTTGGGAGCTTCGCACAGAAAGTGGCATGTGTACTTAAGTGATAATATCTTAATATATGTCCCAATAGGAAAATGTTTAACTTCAAAATATCAAGTATAAAATGATTTTTCATTAAAAGGTAAGATTTTATTCTAATGGCACATGCAATATATGGTGGACAATCGTCTAAAAATGCCCAAGGTATCTAATACAATAAGGTGAAGTGGAGATTTTTGGAGGGGTGAGATTTAGTTAAAGTAGTTGAAACTTAAAAATATGTTCTTTTTTTCGGGTATGATAGGTTATTTGGATTAAATCTTCATGAAACTCGAGGTAAGAGAATAAATTGTAATGTTGGGTCTTTGGGTGTCCCTTTGTAAAATTTGTTAAAATATCAGAGTATTCAATATTCATAATTGTTGAAGGTTCATAATTCAAAAAAAAAAAATTTAAAGAACTCTAAAAATTAAAAATTGAATTTCTAATTGTAAGGCAGTGTGTCGCGAGGTGGTGCAGTACTGGAATGCAATTTCTAAATGAAGACTTCTTTGATCTTCTTGTAATTTAAGACTCTTTTTCATTCTCCATTTTCTTTTAGAGAATGTAATTGGTGATGTTCACTTACTCACTAAAATGGACGATGTCTAGTTTTTGTGATAAGGTATGGCTATTTGCTAGATTACATATCCCCGGCTTAATTATTTTAATAAATCAACCTAATTGTTTTAATGCTAGCCTTCCCTCCCATCTAAAAAAAGTTAAATTTGTAACTTGCCATTTTCTACTTTTATTTAAAATTACTCATGTGACTTGTAGGAATGGTACTTCTCATTATATTACACTAAATCTAAAGTCATTTAGTGTGTACAATCGATCTAGTGATTCATAAACTTCCACTACATGGAATAATTGATGAAATCGATCAAGTCTTTAATCTAGTGATTAATAAACTACTATATGGAATAATTGATGAAATCTCTTAATTAATAAAAAACAAGTTTAGACTTTAGAGGATTGAGTATGGTTCATGCATCACCTAGTAATTCATATAAGTAAAAATAATTCTCAAGCATTTTAGTTCAAAATTTTCCTTTGATAAACTTATCGAAGATGAACAATTTGTAAAATTGTGAAAACAAGTTTTTCATATGATTTTCGATTTATCCCTCAATTAACCTCAATATGGTGTGCTTGCTATTTTATCAAAATCTATGGACCATTTGGAAAGAACGAAACGCTAGAATCTTCAAGAACAACCCTTGCAAGCTGAAAGAAATTCACGACCTCGTCATAACCCAACTATGTTGGTGGATATCAGGGTGGAATGATCCCTTTCCATATTCAATTGGGGAGGTCCTTAGAAACCCATCTTGTTTGAACTGGTCGCTTATGTCGATCTCTGCCTCCTCAGTGACAACACCCTCAATCCCTCAATCATGGCTACCGCCTCCATCAGGATGGTTCAAGTGGAACATTGATGCGTCTTTTGACCCCTCTCTATCCCACGCTGCAGTGGGGGGGAGTCCTTTGATCCTCACAAGGCTCTTTCATATGTGTGTTCTCGAGCCTTATCCCCCTCATGGAGATAAATTCAGCTGAAATTTATGCAATATTCAGGGCTCTACAAATATCATTCTTATGTGATCGCATCAATAATGACAAGTTAATTCTTGAGTCGGATTCGTCTAGTGTAGTAAGAAGGAGCAATGCAAATAATGGCGGGCCTTGGAACATGAATTTTATTCAGAATTTCAGAAAATCGCACCCCTTCATCTCTGTAGTCCACAAGGGAAGAGAGTCAAATATGGTAGCAGATTCACTAGCCAAAAAAAGGTTTAAGGAGGGACGTTAAGTTCATGGCTTGGCTCTCAATTATCCCAATGTTGTATTAATCTCATAACCCCATTGTTAGCCCTGGTCAGTTGTAGAAAGATCTTTGATCCTTTGTAAGCTGGTAGCAAAAAGACCTTATCTTTGTAATTCCTTCACTGGGGTTTTGGTTTCATCAATTACTAATAAAACGTGCGGAAATTATAAAAAAAAAACCTTCATGAAAGTTTTAATGAATTAAAGAGTGGTTTACCACTTCGATTTTAACCAAAATTTTTTTCATATAGTCATATAATAATATTTTAATTAATAGCAAAACTTTTACTTTGATAATTAATTTTTAGAAAATTGTTTCTAACACATAAAATTCAAAAAAGAAATAATTATTCCTAGTATATTTCACCCAAACATAAAAGTAAGATATAAAAACATATTCCTTCATAACCTAGGGCAGAGTAAACTTAATTTAAAATCTTCCCCTTTTCACTTTCCAAAAAATTCAAAAATCACATCCACCGATTGTTATAACGGTCACAAACCAGAGTTTCAAACGGAACCACCTAATTCTAACGTCGTTATTTCACCTCTATTTCTAAACGACATTTCTCTTTTAAATAACGCCGTTAATTTCACGCCCTTTTTTAACACCCCTTTCTTTCACTTTCTCTCTCTAGAAAATAAAAACAAAAACAAATCAAAAAATCATCATCGTCTTCTCTGTTTATCTATCACTCCCACGCAGTCACTTCTTTCCTCATTTTGAAATCTTCTCCAGCAAGTTTTCGCCGGCCATTAAAATCAAGGTTTCTCTCTCTACATTTTCTCTCTCTATGTTTTATTTTATTTTTATTTTTAATATTTTTTTTAATATTGATCGGAGTATAATTTGACTGGATTTAGTCATTTTCGATCTAGCTGCAATGTCACTGTCATTTTTCCATTTTTTTTATGTGAATTGATTAAGTTTAGCTTTCATTTTGTTGTGTTTTTTCTGTTGATGATTACTTTTTCTATTAGTTGTTAATGTATATGTCTCTATCAATTTGAGAGAATGTCGCTTGAAATAGGAGATAAAATGTGGATCGATTTTACTGGTGTTAGGGTTTTACGATTTTGATCAAATTGTTATTTTATTGATTGTGGAGTGAAATTGTTGCTTTAAATTAGGTACGTATTTGAAGAGGATAAATCAATTTTTTTTTGAGATTTTTTGTTGGAGTAAAAAATTTGCAATGGAGAGCAGAAGAAGAGGAGGAGGAGAGGTTAATACAGTATCGCCGGCTAGAACGCCGAGGTCGATGGATAAGTCGACGAGAGATCTGAGGCCGGATACGTCGAATTCGAGTAAAAATGATCGAGAGAAAGGTGTGAATGTTCAGGTTATTGTGAGATGCAGGTGAGCTACATTTTATTTTTTATCCTTTAAATTGAGTTATAAGAACAAAATGTTGTGTTTAGGGAATTGATTTTAGGGTTTTTGATGATTTAGGCCTTTGAATGAAGATGAGAAGAAACTTCAGATACCAGTTGTGATTACTTGTAATGAGATCAGAAGAGAGGTTTCTGCTGCTCAATTGATAGCTAATAAGCAGATTGATAGAACATTTACCTTTGACAGGGTAATGTTCAATTCCATTTTTCAATTTTTTATTGAACTATTTGTTATTGTTGTATAATCTTGTAATGTGAGAAACAAAACCATTTCTATGAAATTGTTGTTTCTACTATTGGAAGCGAAGATGACGATACTGGTGCATTGGATTACAGGTTTTTGGTCCAACATCAAAACAAAAGGATTTGTTTGATCATGCTGTACACCCTATTGTTAATGAAGTGCTGGAGGGTTATAATTGCACTATTTTTGCCTATGGTCAGACGGGTACGGGGAAGACGTATACTATGGAGGGAGGAGCTAGAAAAAAGGTTACTAGCTTTGCTTTTTACAGTTTTATGCAGTGGTGGACTCTGAAATACAGTCTGTTTGTGATGATAGTTGCTTGTATAGTTGATTATGATTGTTTGTGTTCTTCAGAATGGGGAATTCCCAAGTGATGCAGGGGTCATTCCCCGATCAGTTCGTCGAATCTTTGACATATTGGAAGACCAACAAGCTGAGTACAGCATGAAAGTCTCCTTCTTGGAGCTGTACAATGAGGACTTAACCGATCTTCTAGCCCCTGAGGAATTGTCAAAGTTTGTTGATGATAAGTCGAAGAAGCCATTGGCACTTATGGAAGATGGTAAAGGAGGCGTGTTTGTCCGAGGCTTGGAGGAAGAGATGGTGACTACTGCGGATGAAATTTACAAAATCTTAGAAAAGGGTTCAGCAAAGAGGCGTACAGCAGAGACACTGCTAAACAAACAAAGTAGTCGATCACACTCTATATTCTCAATTACAATTCACATCAAAGAGTTTACCCCAGAGGGCGAGGAAATGATCAAATGTGGAAAGCTAAACCTTGTGGACCTTGCTGGTTCGGAGAATATTAATCGTTCTGGTGCTAGGGAGGTATTACATGCTTACTTATTTTAGTTTTGGCGTATTTCTGCCAATGTGGCAATGTCATGTCATTTTGCTGAAAACCTAGAACTTTGTAAATATCTTGTCTAGCCATTAATAGCATGCTAGAATCAAAATCTAATAGTTGGTTATGTGTTGGACAGGGCCGAGCAAGGGAAGCCGGAGAGATCAACAAGAGCTTACTTACACTTGGTCGATGCATCAATGCTCTAGTTGAACACTCTGGTCATGTTCCATTCAGGTAAGAATTCAATTGGCCAGCTCATTTAGCCACTTTACAATTTTCTTAAATGTTCTCTACTTAATTAGAGATTTTTTTCTGGGATATCAGAGATAGCAAATTAACAAGATTATTGAGAGATTCCTTGGGAGGGAAAACAAAGACATGTATAATTGCAACTATAGCTCCATCAGTTCCTTGTCTGGAGGAGACCCTTAGCACTTTGGACTATGCATACCGCGCAAAGAATATCAAGAACAAGCCAGAGGTCAGTGATCAAATGACTTCTGCTTGCTGATTCATGCTTATGTGTTGCCATATTACATGTAATCATTGTCGGATGTAAGTTCTTACGAGTACTGTTGTTTTATTACTTTCTTAGGTCAACCAAAAGATGATGAAGTCTGCATTGATGAAAGATCTATACTATGAGATTGAACGGCTCAAGCAAGGTTTTTTTCTTTCTCCTTGTTTATGTGATTTCTTCTCTTATTGCAATATTGCAAATTTCTTTGCCATTTTATGTCTTCCAAACAACGAGGATTTTCCAATTTATAGGAACTAAATTAAATCTTTATCTGCTATTCTTAAACCAGAGGTGTATTCGGCAAGAGAGAAGAATGGAATCTATATCCCACGTGATCGTTATCTTCAAGACGAAGCAGAAAAGAAGGTTTATCTTCTACTTCTATTTTTAATTGATCTGTGTCACTTGGGAGTTTGGCCCAAAGCATTTCAAGTTTTTATTAATTTTTCTGTGATGCTTATCATCCAGGCTTTGACAGAAAAAGTGGAGAAAATGGAGCTAGACATGGATACCAAGGACAAGGTATACATGATATCTAAAGTTAAGAAGCACTTTGTGGCCCTAACTGCGTGATAGTTACTTATCACCCATGTTCTGTTTTCCTATTTAGCAACTAGCGGAACTTCAGGAACTCTATAATTCTCAGCAGCAGTTGTCTGCAGAGTTGAGTAATAAACTCGAAATGACACAGGTATTCTTCAATATGTTAGTTGATGTTTATTGCCAGTGAAGATAATGGACCAGCATTTGCTACCCTTGTTGTTTCGAACCATTTTCTGCTAACACACAAAATTGACATTTGCCATCAGAGAAAGCTCGAGGAAACTGAGCATGCATTATCTGATCTTGAAGAGAAGCATAGACAAGCAAATGCAACAATCAAAGAGAAGGAATTCATAATAACTAATCTCCTGAGATCAGGTGTGAAACTTTGAATATTTTCCTGGAGTATTGTGCCTTATGTGGTCTTGTGTTTCTGTTGTTTGCATAGTACTTTCTAAGAATTACTATTAAGTTGTTACTTTCTTTTTGGGTTTGATATATCCTTGATACGTTGGTTTTGGTAATGATGAATATTGACTTAAAAGAGTGATGGAATCATTTCAGAGAAAGCCCTTGTTGACCGAGCAATTGACCTACGGACAGAACTGGAGAGTGCTGCATCAGATATCTCTAGCTTATATGCAAAGATTGGTTGGTTCTTTAAAACTAAACATGATTTAATCATCATTTTCGGTGTAAGTAATTGGAATTGCGTTAATCCTTGGTTTGGGTTACAGAACGAAAGGATAAAATTGAGGACGGCAATAGGATTCTTGTTCAGAAATTCCAATCTCAGTTGACGCAGCAGCTTCAAGCACTGCATAAATCTGTTGATGCTTCTGTCACCCAGCAAGAAAAGCAATTGAAAGATATGGAAGACGATATGCAAACTTTCGTATCAACTAAAGCAGAGGTAATATCCAGTTATTACCTTCTCCCTGTGAGTCTCATAAGTCATATCCTTTTAAAGATGCTTACCAATTACTTATTGTACTAGGCTGCTGAGGATTTAAGGCAACGACTTGAAAAGCTGAAAACCATGTATGGCTCCGGCATCAAGGCATTGGACAGTTTAGCTGGAGAACTAGAAGGAAACTCAGAGTTGACATTTGGAGATTTGAATTCGGAAGTATCTAAACATTCATCAGCCATTGAAGAGGTAAGATGTATATGGCATTTGGCAAAGTTCGTGAGATTCCTAGTAGATTCCTTGAAAGGTCACTGATAGAGGGTCCATGACAGCTTTTTAACCAATTTGCTCATGAGGCTGATGCATTGCTGAATGGGCTTCAAAGAGGTCTGAATGATCAGGAAGAGAAGATAGTGGCATATGCTCAAAAGCAGAGTGAGGTCAGTTCTTTCAGAGTTTCCACTTTCCATAACCTTTGGCTGTACGTAAAATCAGAAATGTTGTGACAAATTGCTTATTGGCTTACTTGTTTGTTTCATGCAATTGTTGCAGGCACATTCCAGAACTGTGGAGACCACTCGCTCCATTTCTAAAGTTACGCTGAACTTTTTTAACACCTTAGACGCACATGCATCTAAATTGACTTGTATTGTAGACGAAGCACAAACTGTAAATGAGCAAAAGTTATCTGATTTGGAAAGAAACTTTGAGGTGATTCTATTTGTGCTTTTTCTCCCTGTACTTTGCATCTCACATATTGTCTAATCTAATATATTTTTGCTTCATCTGCAGGAGTGTGCTGCAAAGGAAGAGAGGGAATTATTAGAGAAAGTGGCAGAACTCCTTGCAGCTTCCAATGCTAGGAAAAAGGAACTGGTCTGTTTAAACCTTCCTTTCCTTATTGTAGATTCACTTTCTTCATTGTGCCTTTGCATCAGTTTCCATTTACATCTTTAGGAGGTTACCTGAGTTCACTAGCAGCAGAACTGTTCATGTCCTCTTCATAAAATCCAGTCCTCTGCCCCTACTACATTTTATGACAATATGCATATTTTCTTAATGAATTCGGTTATGTTCCCGGTCTTATCTTGATGCAATAAGCAGTGATGTACACCAATTGGAAAGATCTTTCCAGTTTTTCACCTTTTGATGTCAAACATATGTGACTTCTTGTTGCAGGTTCAAGCAGCAGTAACTGGTCTTAGAGAGAGTGCAGCCTCCAGGACTAGTCAACTTCAGCAAGAAATGTCAACTATGCGAGAAGATACTGCAACTGTCAAGGACAACTGGACAGTGTATGTGGATGTAACCGAGTCTCAGTATCTTGAGGATACTTCTGCTGTAGAAAATGGAAAGAAAGGCCTTGAAGGAGTCTTGCATAGCTGGTATGGTGTTACTTTCTTTATGATTCAGTAATCTTTTGGCTGGATTTGACCAATGATCACGTATATGGGTAATTTGTGAAAACCTGCAGTTTGGACAAGACAAAGATGGGAGCACAACAGTGGAAGGATGCGCAACAATCATTGCTTAGCCTTGAAAAGAGCAATATTTCTTCGATTGACAAAATTGTCAAGTGAGTGGCACACTAGTTCATCAGCATTACTGGTTGAATGGGTAGTAGAATCGTACTAGTACATGTGCATGTTTATACAATTGTAATTTTTTTTATTTTATTTTACCAGGGGAGGGATGGAAGCTAATCAAAGGCTTCGGACAAAGTTTTCTTCTTCTGCATCATCTACAATAGAAGATGTAGATGTCACTAACAAGGATCTCCTTGCCTCTGTTGACCGTGAGTGTTTTTGTGATATTACATTGATTATGCATGTCAGTGCTCTTTCTCCTAACAGTCGGCGAAAATAATGCAGATTCTTTGCGACTGGACCATGATGCACGGGACGATCTTGACTCTATCATTGCTCCTTGTTGTAAAGATGTTAGGGAATTGAAGAGTGGCCATCACCATAAGATCGTTGAGATCACGGACCATGCAGGAAAATGTCTCCTAACTGAATATAGGGTAAGAATCTTGATAGGACTCGGCATGAATTTCAAAATGGTTGCATTAGATACTGAAACTTGTTGAGATGCCCTAGTTTTGTGTGGGGAACTTTGCTTCAAAATTTTATTGGAGTGAGAAATCATCTTATGAGTGAGGAAAATATATTAGAAAACTCTACCACATTTCTTTTACCTTGAAAATGTAGGGGGGGCTTCTTTTCTTTTTAGAATGCATGTAGAGCTGACAATCTTTGACTGATGCACTAACCCAACCCAAACTTGGACAACACAAATTCGAGCCGATTTGACCCATTCAAAGTTTAACAACATTTTTATAGCTTTAGGGTATACCGAATTCTGACCCATATTGACCCGAATTGTATGTTAGAGAGCGGAGTAATGGCTGTCATGACTGAGGCTTACCTCTCCAAGAAACTCTCATCTGATGATCTTAACATGTGATACAATCATAAGAATTGTTCGGTTTTATAGGAAATATTTTTTAACATCCCTTTTTCTCTACTGAACAGGTGGATGAGCCAACTTGCTCGACTCCAAGGAAGCGGCCAATCAACCTACCTAGTGTGACGTCAATAGAAGAACTTAGGACGCCTGCCTTCGACGATTTGTTGAAGTCATTTTGGGATCTAAAGTCTGGAAAGCAAGCAAATGGTGATGTAAAACATATATTCGGACAAATTGAGGGTGCTCAGTCTGTAAGAGACCCTAGGCTTCCTCTCACTGCTATTAACTAGAGTGAGCAAGAGGCATTTTGGATATTAGATGCATATATAGCACTATGCAGAAACGATGTACAGTATGTATATGAACCATGTAACACCTATTTCCTTTATTCGTTCATTGTTTGTTGATTAAATTTCAACGTGTATTCGGGAACACATTGTAGAAAGAGTAAAAAATCAAGAATCGTTGTACTCTCTCTGCGTTGATGGTAATGTACTAATGTAGTGGAAGTTTTCACGAAGGAATACTGGTGTTTGTTTATTTTCTATCAGCCTATGGGTAAATTTTGATTCTCATATGAATGTTGTTTAGGAGCATAGTTTGAAATCAAACCAAAATCAAACTCCAAGTTGACTCATTTGCCAAAGTGTTAGCTTACAATACATTCAAACAAATCCTGTTTTATTACTGCAGCTTTACCTATAACAAAGCTGAATCTCGCATATATGTTACGATGAAATCAATGCTTATTTTTGAGAAAAGATATAGCGCAATGTGGCTTTTTTATCACATGAGAAACATCATTATAATCTCAAGTAATGTAGGATACATGAGAACCATGATTAAGCACCACGATTAGGTGGAATAGTTGAAGTTTAAGATTACGATTAATCATTTTATAGGAAGAAAGTATGACAAGAATCAATTAATTTTGTAATAGTAAGTTAATAAACTCGTATAATTCATATGATAATTAGCATTTGAGAAAATTGACACATAGGGAAAAGTTCTGGTGACAAAATAATTTAATGATTACTCTTAACATTTAAATTATAACTCCCTACTAAGCGGCACTTTTAGCCAAATAATCCAAGTTGATTTCCCATAGTGCTAATTCTCAAATAATCTATACAAATATATTAAAAGGCGTGCTTAACAACGTCTATGCGCCACGCGCTCCCTCCTCCCCGCCACCGGAATTTTGCCACGTATCTATAAACCAACAAATTCAAGTGGTCATTATTTAAAAAATAAATATGTTGAAGCTCCGGGCCGAACCCCGACTCTATGTAAAGGATTTCCAAAGAATCACCATCTAATCTAACGTCTTTTAGTGATCCATGTTTCCACAAAATTACAGATATGTGTTGTAATTAGTTAATGTTATTAAACATAGCCCTTGCATCCTTAAAGATAAATAAATTCGCATGTTCATTAAAAGTAATTATGTATGCATGATACCATTTGAAGAAGAAATGTTGACTACTACAAGATTACCCTTATATTTACGAAAGATACTATAAACAAAATATGATCATAAGTCTGTATTAAATATGGGCCTAGGTTGCATCCACGTCTAATATATTAAAAAACGTTCCTAAGAACGTATATGTGCCACATGTCATCATCCCTCATTCAGTAACATTATATCCACGTCTTTCTGATATAGTAAAAAAAAACATTGTTAACGTGAACATCCGAACCCACAACCTCAAATATGAAAGAAAGAGATCCAACCATCACACCACCATACTATTATTGCTTATTTAATCAAAATTAATGATGATATATGAAAAGAAAACTTTTGAAATCCATATAATGAATGACATGACTTTTTTAAATGAGTATGAGATGTATTTATCTACTACTAAATTGTAGCACATAAAAACCCCGGGGCATCGCCCGGGCCAAAACACTAATTAATATCTTAAATCCTTACCTCATGATAGAAAGAAAGATTAGGAACATGTCTTATTTGAGAGTATCACATGCTAATATTAACTTCGTACTATACTTTATGTGACTACCAATATAATTTGCTTGCAATTATTTAAAGTACAGATTGCAATATCCATATACAATATATTTAGAAAGTTTACATGATGATTTCCCAATTTGAGAGCTATGAATTTCAATTGGGCCTCATAATTCTTTTTGCAAAAATCTCAAAATTTGAAGTTTATTGAAAAAAAATTAAATCACTTAAATACACGTATGGCATCTCAATTTCAAAAAATTTATCATACACCCGGGTGTACCGTGAGCATGGTACACCCAAGGTTATTTTTTGCTCATTGCTCATTTGAAACCATCCAAATGAGCAAAATAAACTTAAAAAGGAGATCTCAAATGAGCAAATGAACAAAAATTAGTCTTGAATGTACCATGCACATGGTACACTCGGGTGTATGATGAATAAGCTCTCTCAATTTACTTAACATTTTCATACCATTCTCAAATCTCAAGTTCTCAACTAATCTAATCAACTAACCAACAATCAAACAGTTGATGCATATTGTTTAAATAACAGGTTAATCTAATAAGTTCTTATAACCAATGTCAATTAAGAGCTAACAACTCTCTACTAAACACATCGAGGACCATGTTTACTTTCGAACTAATGTCCAATCTCAAAACATTGATTTTTGACTTTCAAAATATCAAAACACTATAGTTTTATGAAAGAGAAAAATCAGCTCCATTTATATGTCATGCGTTGTTATATTCGATACACTTGAATATATAAAGAATGATACTGTTTTGTAACATGTATAATGACACAAGAATATGTGATAGTCTCCACCACACAATAAGATAAACACACGTTGTTAGCGACTTTGGTAATACAGCTTACTATGTTCAGGATATCTTGATAGGTCCATTTGATGGAAATGTCACAGATCTGTTGTGCACATAGGCCGTTAATTAATGAGAGTCATTGAGTTTGTGTAAATTGAATTGCACTCGTGTCCTTGTTCGCGGGCCCATTTCAAAGCGCATAGACAAGCTTGAGTTTCGTTAGAATAGATGCAGTTACCATGACCATGAATAGTTGGATCTTTCACATCCGTGAATTTGCTAGCAACCCCTGCAGTGCTTCCCAATTGGGTATTCCGGTTCCATGAGCCATCTATCTGAATTTGCATATCTTAAGTGGCATGGAGGCAACACCCTATACTGGTGGCAGCAAAACCCAACGAAAATAGGTCGTTCTGTTGGAAAGACTGAATAAGCGTCACCTCCTGGTTGAAAATCATGTATTCTTATATTCCAACCACAACTACCTATTGTATCCTTTCACGTCATAAATTATCTAGATGTTACTCAGTGGTGTCAAAACAGTTCTCAAACAAGGTTCTGGTATACCCACGACGAACTGCGCCGGACCTGACGCGTCGGGATTCTAATTGTCAGTGCCCTAGGTCATGATTGGTCAGGTTTTGTTCAATTGGGTCGAACACATTTGAATCATGGGATTCCTGTTGCGGGCAGTGCGAGCCGTTCCATTTACAAGTCGATCCATTCCCGGGCATGATCGCCCACTGACATTTTTTTTGCCGGGTTTGTGCAGGTCGTATTTAGGTTTCATGTACGGTTGAGTTAAGTCAAATGTACTCGGGTTGAATTAGTAATGACCTTAGTTCGATCATTGTGAAACATCGGGTCCATTCACTATTGAACGTCAATTCAACTTCGGGTAACTCCTGATCGGGCCATCTTGATTTTGTTATGAATTTTGTAAACGAATCATATTAATAAAAGTATTAAGATCGACATATATATACATATGTGTGTGTGCGATAAATATATGGATGACAACGAAAAACCAATAAAAACACCATATTGATTACTGTGATGTTTAGTGTATTCTCTTAGTCAACTCTTATTTCGAATAATCAATCACGTAAAACCACTCTAATGAGTAAAGGAGTAGAACGACTCTTCATATGTTTTAATATTATATATTATAACCAACGACAATAATAACGAGTAGACGATCAATTCCAAACTTTATATAAATGATTTATTATTATAAGCATTATGATGGATATATAAGTTTGTAAATAGCTATGATGGTAATGAGAATAATAATACTAATAAACATAAAGCGGCAATGATAATAGGTAAAAATACAAATAATAACAATAATAGTAACAAGGCTAACAATAGCAATAGTAATACAAATAAGAACAGGAATTCTAACAATAACAATAACAATATAAATACTAATATGTTGAATCATTTTAATATAAGATTGATATCAAAATAATTGTAAAACCAATCTAATACTCTATTGATTATAAATTAGTATAACGACTCTTAATATGTTATAATACTATAACAAATGACAATCATACATTCATATATATGTTTACAACGACGGTTCATATGGGGCCTAAGTGATTATAACGAGGGTTCATATGTTGCACAATAATAATAATAAATTATTCCCCCAAATCATATTATCCCCTATAAAAGCTAACCATAACTTATTAAAATAAGTTAACTGTTAACAAGTAACAACCATAAGTAAAATAGTTAACAAGTACTTACTAGTTACTAAATAGTAACTTGTTAACAACCATATAGTTTAATACTAGTATAAGATTAACAACCATAACACTCCCTTATCTTTATAAGTTATAAGATAATTTAAGTTAATTGTTTTTATGTTATGCTATAGTTTAATACTAGTATAGTATTTATGGTCTTCTCTTAACTTTGTATATATATGTGACTATAAAGAGACTATTTTATCATTAGGCTTATATATGTTAGTACGATATAATAATATTGGAACCATTCTAGCTAATACGTGAATGATTATTAATGAGTATCGACTCTTAATATGCTCTAATAGTATAACTAACGATACTAATAATGAGTATTATATATTAACTACGAGTATACGATCAATTACTAGATTTATATAAAATTAAAATGACTCGATTATGGTAAGCATTATGATTCGAAATAATAATAATAAAATAACATGATAACAATAACAATAACAATAACAACAATACTAATAATGATAATAATAATAATAATAATAATAATAATAATAATAATAATAATAATAATAATAATAATAATAATAATAATAATAACAATATATTGTTAATTGGTTATTCAATAATTTTTTTGCCATAATCCATAAACATTATCATTCTCAAATCTCATTGGCCAAAAAACAAACACACGGATCCTAATTTTTAGCCTTTGATTTGTAAAAGAGCAAAACCTTGTTGATCCAATAGCCCAAAATGATCCAATTTCCCCTTTTTTTCCAGAAATTTTCATCTATCCTTTTTTTCTATCCTAACCATTAGATCTAATCCAACGGTTGAAAAAACCCCAAATAACCCCCCTATAAAAACTAACCCTAAAATGAAACCCTAAAATTAACCTAACTCTCATTTATCTCATCTCATTTCTCTCATACGGTCATACTCAACGACGCCTCTTCAATCTTCATTCGGTCATTCCTTCACTCTCTCTCATCAGCGACTCTCACTTCTCAGTCTTCACTTCTTCATTCCTTCACTATCTCGCCGGAAAACACATAGATCTCGCAGGAAAGCATTTTCTTTTCTTGAGTTCTCACCGGTTCCGTCTATATCTCGGCGAAAAACGTAAAGATCTCACGGTAAATGTAAAGATCTCGCCGGAAGACGTAAAGATCTCACTGAAAAGCGTAAAAATCTGACCGAAAAGCATAAAGACCTTGCCGGAAAACACAAAATCTCTCCTCGATCGACTGTTTTTCTGAGGTTTGTTTAATTTCCTTTTTTTTATCTTTTTTATTTTATGTAAGATGCCTGATTTTCTTTGTTTGAGTTTCGATTGTGATGATGAACTTTGGTTGATTTTTTTAAATTTCGAGTTTCGATTCATGTGAAGTTGTTTAATATTTGTTTTTTTTATTTTATGTAAGATTTATGATTTTCTTTGTTTGAGTTTCGAATGTGAAGTTGTTTCGAATCTGATTTTTTTAATATGTTTCGAATCTGATTCATGTGAGTTGTTTGATTTTTTTAATATGTTTTAGGGTTAGGTTTTAGGTTTTAGGGTTTCTGGTTAGGGTTAGGGTTAGGGATTTGGATTAGGGATTAGGGTTAGAGTTAAGGTTAGAGTTTAGGGTTAGGTTTTTTTTACTAGGGTTAGGGTTAGGGTTAGGGTTAGGGTTAGGGTTTCAACCCTAACCCTAACCTAAAATCCTAATCCTAACCAGAAAACATAATCAGAAACCTTAACCCTAATCCTAACCAGAAACCCTAACCCTAACCAGAAACCCTAACCAGAAACCTAACCCTAAAACCTGTTAAATCGCTCCTTTATTTTATTATTTCATCAATTCCCTTTTCATTCCATGACTTGAACCAAACAAGCTCTTATATAAAGTGGCTTAGCAATCCAAAACTAACAAGGGTGACCTAACAAACAATTGGTATCATTTTCAAGAAGTGAAAATTAAACAAACGACAACAAAATGTGAAACATACAAGGATAGTAATAGTTCAATATTTCAAAGCAAAAAAAGTTTGTCATATATATCCAATATAATTTCTAGTACGTTACAACAGTAGTTCCACATATCATCTAAAGAAAAACAAAACAAATTCATCATAATGTCCTTACCACTTACAAGATTAACGAGATATCAAGAAAATGAATATAATATCCTCAAAAAAGAAAATGAATATAATACCCTCAAAAAACAAAATGAAAAATCTAATAGTAAATAAACCAGAATTAGTGGCGCATGGCTGGGAGAAAGAAGACACATTTTTAGATCTGCATCCGCAGCTCCAAGCAACCAAGTCTCCAACGAAAAACGAACTTGGACAAGTTTGTTCAAGAACTTTGTGCTATATTTCAGAACTGATGCCAAAGATAATGCGGCGAAGTGATTACCATCTCCATCATCCATCAACTTGAAAGGTACACTTTGTAGTATTAGTCGGATTGTGAAGGATGGCGAGCCTCATACCACGATTTCGTCGATTCGAGCGTAATAGAGTATCGATTTTCCCACCGTTTTTGTAAGAATGGAAGAACAAATGATCAACGGGTAATTCTATTTTAAGTTGGAGTTCCTCAAGTGTATTGACTTTGTCAGTAATAAATCGGATGGCAAGTAGACGCCATGGAATCATTTCCACTGTCGGCACTTTGGGCAGCAATCTTGATGAAAATTGAGTTGTAAAAGCATCCTCCTCGATACTTCAATCCAGTGGTAGAAAATCCGAATACTGTAATAATCGGCATCATAGGGAGCAATCGCCAAATTAGCAAACTCTGGCATTAAAGATGATAATATTTTCAAGAATGGTGCAACATTCTTGGGTTAGATGACTATTCGCTCATTATTCTCTTCCAAATGGTAAACATGATTGAATGAAACATAAAGAATATTGGAAATTGAAAAAGTTTCCTCATCTAAAGTTGTTGATACCACCTCATTAGTGAGTATCTCAGACCTGAAATTTGTAGGGATACTAAGTGATAATCTTTCCAAGAATGGTGCAACATTCTTGGGTTAGATGACTATTCGCTCATTATTCTCTTCCAAATGGTAAACATGATTGAATGAAACATAAAGAATATTGGAAATTGAAAAAGTTTCCTCATCTAAAGTTGTTGAGACCACCTCATTAGTGAGTATCTTAGCCCTAAAATTTGTAGGGATACCAAGTATTTCGGGTGTGAAACAAGGACGTCAAAGGGTTGATGACCGTTGGAGGGATGACAAGGCCTAATGTCATCTTTTTATCTTATCCTCCAACTTTACAACTATATATTACTCCCTCTGTCCCAGAATAATCTGAACACTTGGTGGGACATGTATTTTAATGTGATAAGCTATAGTGTGATTATCAAATGTTATTTTTTTAAAAAAGTAGATGTGATAGGAGTGGGTATTTTTTATTAGATGAGAGAGAAAGTTGGGTAACTTTTTATTCATAAAAGGTAGAGTGTGGACCAGAGGAGTGTAAAAGAAATAATATATTAATAGTGGGACCATGCTAAAAATGGAAGTGTTCAAACTAATTTGGAACAAACATAAAAGAAAAGTGTTCAGACTATTCTAGGACGGAGGGAGTAAATCTCTCCTCCTAAGGTTAAATTAAAGGAGATTCGATGGAATAAGCCACAAATGTCCTCATCTCCTCCCTTCCACCAAGTTGTGGGCTTGTTATCTATAGGAGAAAGGGATCAAGAAATTCTCAAAAGTTGTAACCCCAATAATATTAAATAAAAATTATTTGCTGCATTTTCTTTTTCGTCTATATTATTCTTCAAATTTGAATATTTTATGGTTCACATTATTTATCAATTATGTACACCATGTTGTTTCTGACTATGCTTCAATTGTTCAATCAAATTCTGCTGCTACTACTACTGGCGATGATGTTGTTTCTGCTCCTTTGCCTGATCCTTCACTCTTTGGTAAACGCACTTCCACTGTTTGGAAGCATTTCGTTTTATACAAATCAGAGGGTAATATATTTTCTACTTGCATTCACTGTAGAAACTGTCATTTGCGTGCTGAAAGTGCTAGAGGTACCACTAATCAAAATAGGCATTTACTTAAATGTGATCCTTATTTATTAAGTGTTAAAGGTAGGAAAAATTGACAAGAGCAGGCCCAACTATGGCCCCCCTTCCATAATAGATCCCAACTTTTGAATACTCCACAGCAGTCCCAACTTTGGGGGGTGTTTTACAATAATGGTCCTAGCAGGTCACCTAACCTGCTACAATGGGTAAACCTCTAAATCTATCACCCATGCCACCCCTTCCACCCTTCCCTTGCACTGCCACCCCTCTCCCACCTCTCCCCTACCCTGCCACCCCCTCCCTTGCTCTAAAACCACATCTTCTCCTCCTTGCCGACGGCTCGTCGGAGCCCAACCACTCGCCCGCTGGCCAGCACAGAACCCCTGCCTCCTCCCTCCGCTGGCCAGTCCACTGACGCTCAACCACCACACAGCCACTGCTACACCACTACAAACCAATTAAAATCAATTTTTTCACCATATAAATCCAACAAAAATCAACAACACTGTGAAAAACCCCTAATTTATCATCCTAATCAGATTTTTATCAAATAATTTCGGACAAAAAGTAAGGAAAAAGGAGGGGTAAATTGCGATGAAAGGAGGGGTTTGGGGTTCTGGGTTTAACCAGGTGTGATGTAGGTGGGCTTGAGACATGGGTCATTATAACAGGGGAGGGGGAGGGTGGTGGTTGACGTCGCGGAAGGAAAGTGGTGCCGGCAGAACAACGAGGAGGAGAGAGAAAGTGGGGCGCATGTTAGGAGGAAAGGTGTTTCGGGGTTGGAGGGGAGGGGGGTTGTGGGTTGGCAAGATAAGTGGCGGGTTGTTGGAAGGGGAGGGGAGGTGGCAGGGGGTCAGCAGCAGCAGGGAGGGGGAGCGGGGTGGTATGGGGTCGGCAGGGGAGGGGGTGGCAGAGGGTCGGCACGGGAGGGGGGTGGCAAGGGTCAACAGGGGGTGGGGGTGGCAAAGGGTCAACAGGGGAACCCCCTCAAACTTGTAAAAAAAAATTTAGAAAAAAAAAATTACCTCTTGAACCGGTAACCCTTCCACTTGGACCATTATTGTAAAACACCCCCAAAAGTTGGGATTGCTGTGGAGTATTCAAAAGTTGGGATCTATTATGGAAGGGGGGTCATAGTTGGGCCTGCTCTTGTCAATTTTTCCTTAAAGGTAATGATGCGGGAAATAATTTTAGTCAAAAAAACCTTTTGTCGTATGTTTGCCGAAGCCATAATGGTCCATGCTTATCCTTTACTTATTATTGAACATGTTAGAACTAGGACTTTGTTGTCTTATTTGGAACCTAGAGTGAAACACATAACTCGGAATACGATGCTTAAGATTTGTGTTAATGAGTTTGAGACCATAAAAAAGAGTTTGCGTAACTTGTTGATGGATTTGGATGGTAGAATATGTTTTACTTGTGATCTTTGGACTTCCATGAATGATAACTATATGGTACTTACTGCTCATTTTGTTGATAACTCTTGGACACTACGTTCTAAAATACTTGTCTTTCGATCTTGCCCTCAACCCTATACCGGTTTAGAATTGAGTAGATTTTTTCTGAATTTGCTTGAGGAATGGGGCCTTAAAGATAAGGTTTTTACATTGACTTATGATAATGCAAGTAATAATAATGTTATGGTTTCTGAAATTGTTGATGATTTGAACAAAGTCAATCCTTTGGTTTGTGGTGGTAAATTTTTTCATATTAGATGTTCAACACATATTTTAAATTTAGTTGTACAAAGTGGTATGATTATGATTGATAAGAGTGTCAAAAACTTGCATTCAATTGTTACTTACATTGGTTTAAATATGGCTAGACTTCAACGATTTGATGATTGTGTTAAGTATGTTAATACTGGATTTTGTGGTAAGTTGATTTCTGATGTTTGTTCTCGTTGGAACTCCACTTATTTAATGCTTCGTCGTTGTTTGGAAGGAAGGGAAGCTATTGATAGGTTTGTTAGATTTGAGCCGGGGTTTGAAATTCGTATTACTTATACCGATTGGGAAATCATACAAAATGTTTGTGATTTTTTGGAACCTTTTTATGATATAACTGTGCTGTTTTCTGGTTCCGAGTACCCCACCGCCAACTTGTATTTTTCTAACATTGCATTAATTGAGAATTTGATTGTTAATGCACATAATCATGCAACTGATTGCATTAAGGGTATGGTTGAACCTATGTATGCTAAGTTTAACAAGTATTGTGAGGACTATTCTCCTATTCTTTGTGTTGTTGTCATGTTTGATCCACGCTATAAAAAACAGTTTGTTAGTGATTTATATGGTAGTTTATATGTTGATTCCGAGCGTGATAAACGTGTTAAACTGGCCGTTGATCATTTTACCGAATTGTATATATATTATTCTCAAACTTATCCATCTTCTTCTTTTGGTTCTTTGAGTTTTGGTCAAAGTGATGTTAATCCTTGTCCATCGAGTCTAAGACCTACCCTTCGCCCATATAAGAAAATAAACCTTGCTAAAGAGTATGGTCGTGTTGCTAACCCTAGTGTTGGTGCTTCTAGTGTTCAAAGTGTAACTTCTGAAATTAATGCATACTTTGATGCCCCCCTTGTTCCTTGTGTTAATGATGTTGATTTTGATGTTATTTCATATTGGCGTGTTAATGTGGTTCAATTTCCTATTTTTGCTCGCATGTCTAGAGATATTTTAGCCATCCCTATTACCGCTGTTGCATCTGAATCCTCATTTAGCATGGGAGGTAGAATTTTGACCAAGTATCGTTCGCGTTTGTTGCCTCATAATGTTGAAGCTTTAGTAACTTGTCAAAATTGGCTTTCTGGTTATACCCCAATTGAAGATGAAAGAACTGTTGATGTTGGTGTTTTAGGTGAACCTAGTGATATATACTATGATTCTATTCTGTAATTCATTTGCTCTCTCTTTTGTTGCTGCCCATGTTATGTTGCTTTGGTTGTGGTCGTTGTGGTCTTGTGCTGCTGCTTGTAGGATGGTGATGTGCTTGTGGTTTGTTGGTGTTGCTGTGCTTGTGGGATGGTGCTGATGTTCATGTGGATGGTGCTGTACTGGTTTGATATTTTGGTACCCGTATATTAGACTCTCAACTCCAAAATTAATTAAGTATTTGTTGCCCTTAGCTTTGTGAGGCGGCGCTTTTTCTAGGCATGTATTTAAGAATATGATACACACTTGACAACCAATTTTTTTTATAAGTGCTGATACGCTCAAGTTATACGATGTTTATATTATATTTTGGGTGCTTTTTGTTAAGAGTCTTGATCATAAGTGTTAACGTTTACGTTTTATTTAGCTCTTAGCGGAAGTTCGGAATTTTGTATTTTAATTATAGTTAAAGTTGTAAGTTCCGAGCTCCTAGAAGCATTAGTGTTTGGAACGACTCAACATCGTTATGCTTGCCAAGCGTCGCCACATGTTCCAATCAAGCATCGCCGCAAGCCGTAGCCGAGCATAACACCTAGCCCATCACAGTCGCACCAAGCTCTCGTGAGCAACGCTCAATACCGCAAGCCCAGCTCCAGCGCCCAAGAAGATCATCGCCCAGCCCAACGAAGATCATCGCCCGGCTCCGGCGCATGCTCGCCCAGCTCCAGCGCATGCTCGCCCAGCTCCAGCGCTCGCAGCAAGCAGGCCGAGGCAGCTCGCACCTCGCGAGCATGGTCGCACCTCGCGACCTGCCTTGCTCGCACCTCGCGAGGAATCTCGCACGGTGCGACCTCTTTGATTGGCCCAGTTCTTCAGCTCGTGTTGGAGGCAGAGATCACTCGCACGGTGCGACCAGACTCGCACCTCGCGACCCCTAGGTCGGTCTAAATGTCGGCTGACTTTTGAGCCTTAGTTTAAGTACTAAACTTTGTTTTTGGACCTTGGGGGGACACATACTTGAGGAGAGAGAATATCCAACACTCCATTCTTCTCTTCTTATCTTCTCTTTTTAGTTTTTATTTTCTAGTTTAGTTTTGTAGATTTCAATTATGGGATCGGCTATTGCTATGCCGATTGTAGCTTGAAACTGTTCTTGAACGAGATTAACATGAAGCTTCAAGCATTATTGTGAGATCTTTCCTCTCTATTTAGTTCCTTTGATTATGGTTTAATTTCTATGCTTGCTTTCTATGATTTTTGCATGATTATGCTAGGAACGTTGCTAGTTTGATTGTGTAATTAATCTAATGCTAGATTTAAGAATAGAATCGGATTGTTTTATTCTTTTATCAATTGGTAGCAAACTAGGAAGTAACTTAGATGCAGATCGTCTTGGTTATTTCTTGGGGAAATTGAATTAACTGTTGAATGTTTATCGCTTGTATGACGTTAGCAGGTCTGTTGGTTCTCTGTGTTTATTGCTGCTATTGGATTGAACTTAGACGCTATCGGACTAGGTTATCCTTTGGTTAGGGTTTTATAGTCACGCTGATCGTGCTATTCAACTAAGAATAAGGAGAGCACGAGATTAATTCTCGACAATAGATAATTATGGAAATAATTAGAGTGGAGGTTCAAGGATCGATAATGAATTGAAGTGGATGTTAATCGGATTCAAGATATTCCCATAGTGATTTCTCATTTTATTTATTAGTTGCTAGTTAATTTTAGTTTGTTTAAAAACTCTATTTGAAAACCCCCCTTGTTATTAGGTTACTCGACCTTTAGAGTCATCTCGGTATTGATTCACGCTAGATATTAAACTTGTCCCCTGTTTCCCTCGTGGATACGAACCTTACTTCCCTTCTACATTTAATTGTAAAAGAAAGTAGGAGAAATTTTATCTTTGGCCGGGTGCGGTGCACACGACACATCCGCGCCCGCCCAAATTTTGGCGCCGTTGCCGGGGAAACGATGTTACTAGTTTGTATTGAGTGTGTTTTTGGGTTGTATTGCTTGTGCTCTTTGTTTATGGTTAACACTCGTACTACTAACAAAGAATCTTTGCATTACGATCCCGAATTAGAATTGACTCTTTTCAGGTGGAGAAACGTTCTGCGAGAAAATTTTCAAGAATCATCCTTTAACGTTGAAGTGGAGGAAGAGATGCCTCCGAGAATTGAAACTCGTACCTTGAGGGAGATCACGGCTCCTAACCTTGATCAACAACCATTGTGCATATCATTTCCGGCTCTTGATGAAGGCACTACTTTTGAATTGAAGTCGGGGTTGATACACTTGCTTCCTTCGTTCCATGGGCTCAATGGAGAAGATCCAAACAAATTTCTTTCGGAGTTTCACGTGGTTTGTACTGGCATGAAACCAAGTGGAGCAAAGGATGAACAAATCAAGTTGAGAGCTTTTCCTTTTGCTTTGAAGGATGGAGCTAAAGACTCGGTTATATTATCTTCCTCCCGGTTGCATTTCCACTTGGGTTGAAATGAAGAAGCGATTTCTTGAGAAGTTCTTTCCAACTTCTAAGTCATCAACATTAAAGAAGGAAATCAAGAATATTGAGCGTAAATACGATGAGTCTTTCTACGAATATTGGGAGAGGTTCAAGAGACTTTGTGCTAGTTGTCCATATCATGGCTATTCTGATGAAGACCTCATTCTGTACTTTTACAATGGTTCTTCTGACGAAGATGTGCGAATGGTGAATGCAGCTAGTGGAGGTTCTTTCATAAACAAAACCCCAACCGCAGCCTAGAGAACTCATTGAAGAACTAGTCGAAGGCTCGAGACAGGTTCAGTAGAAGATCGAATCATCGTAGAGCAAATGTTGAAAGTCCAAGTTCTAGCTCTTCAAAGGTCGAGGATCAAGTACAAGCTCTTACATCAATGATGCGGGAGTTCATGGTAAAGAACAATAGAGTTCAACAGTAAAAGCTTGTAGAATTTGTTCTTTAGATCATCATACCGATGTTTGTCCTCAAATGCAAGAAGAATTTAGGGAAGAGGTCAAAGCCGTAGGTTTTCAAGGCCAACAAGCATTACGAGACATGATCCCTACTCCTATGCTTCCGAGCAAGGGTGGAGAGATCATCCTAACTTCGATTTGGCAATCAACATCAACAACAAAGATTATAACAAGCCACCACCACATCCTTATCCTAGGCCCCAAGGCCAAGACTCGAGCTCTAGCATGTCCACTGAAGGAATGTTAAATGTTTTAACTAAAAATGTGACTAACATGCAGGGTAACATGGTGCAGTTTCAAGAGGAAACTCGATCGAGCATCAAGAACTTGGAGAGCCAAGTAAGCCAAATTGCAGGAGCTGTAACCAAGTTAGAGGCTAGGGATTCGGTGAGGTTGCCATCCCAAACGGAACTCAACCCTAAAATGAACGTGAGTGCTATCACATTGCGGAGTGGAGCGGAAATTGCAAGCAAAGAGAGGTTGGTGGTTCGAGACAAAGAGATAGTGGAAGAGGTGATTGAGCATGAACCGACAACAGATAGTAAATCATGGCCACCTCGACAAGAGGAGAAAGTCAAAAAATCACCTCCTCCACCATATGAACAAGAGCCACCATTTCCCGAGGCATTGAGAGAAACCCGCAATGCAGAGCGCAACAACGACATTTACGAAGTCTTTCGTAAATGTGAGGTAAACATTCCCCTTTTTGATGTTTTAAATCAAGTACCCAGGTATGCTAAGTTCCTTAAAGAATTGTGTACTTTGAAAAGAAAGCAAAAACAAAAGGGAGTGCAAAAAGTGAAGGCTAGCGAGCATGTCTCGGCTATCTTTCAAAAGAAATTACCTCAAAAGTGCAATGACCCAGGCATGTTTACCATCCCATGTACTATGGGTGACACCATGTTTCCTAAAGCCATGTTAGACTTAGGTGCGTCAATTAATGTGATTCCATATTCATTGTATAAGTCTTTGAAACTTGGCAATTTGCATGAAACTGGTGTGGTGATTCAACTAGCTGATAGATCCAATGTTTATCCTAGGGGTAAATTAGAGGATGTGTTAGTTAAGGTTGGGAAATTGCAATTTCCTGCTGATTTTTATGTTCTGGCCGGAGATGGAACCTGATAAGCATGCCGCCCCAATCCTTTTGGGACGACCTTTCTTGAAAACATCTTGCACTAAAATTGATGTTTGCGCTGGTTCTTTGACTATGGAGTTTGAGGGAAAGGTAGAGGCATTTGATATAAATGATCCTAAGCTTCTACTTAAGGATGATAGCTCACTTTGCTCTATTAACATTGTTGACTCTGTTTTGCATGATGTTCTTGATATTGAGCAGGTTGATGAGTTGATGAATGCTGATGAGGTCTTGGTTGAGGATTGTGTGCCTCCTACTAACGTGCAGGTTATGGTGCCCGAGTCGAAAGAGCGGAAAAAGCCTCCTGACTTACCACCTTGTTTTGAAACTGTACCACTAACGATGCATTGCAAGAGTTCTTCGGAATCTGTTTTGCAGGTACTTGCATTGGAGGTTGACATGGAGCCACCATTGTCACATATGGAGCACAAGCCCAATTTTTGAGCTTAAGGTACTAAGTCGAGCTAACGACTTTAAACAACAGCGCTTCTCGGGAGGCAACCCGAGACCCCTTTTATTTTCTTTCTCTTTCTTTATTTCTCATCAAATTTCCACCACCACAATAAATTTTCTTTCACCCACTGCCCACCCACTAAAAAGATCCACAACCAATCTTAATTCACTTGTAACCAAAATCCACAAAAGAAAATCCGTTGGGAGGACTTCAAATAGCTAGGAGTTGGTACAACTAGAGGGTTGAGATTGTTAATGTATCTTTTCGATCTCTTAAGTTAGGTGCAAATCTCAAGAATTTAAAATTTTGAATTTGTCGTCATTTGTTTGAGTGATTCGAGGGAGAGGGTTGTGAGTTGAGTTATGAGATTTGAGTTGGTGTTGTTAAGAAATTTGAGTTTGACGGATTGTTTGGTCATGAGTTTTGAGCATTCGATCTTCGATTTACCCGATTTTCAAATTTCTCCCCTTTTTCAGTTTACTTTTTCTTCTAATTGTCGACACATTGAGGACAATGTGTAGTTTAAGTAGGGGGGAGGGTATTCTCATTCTCATGTATCTATGTTGTATATATTACTTTCAATTTGAAAAAAATGAAAATGAAAAAAAAAATGAAAAAGAATATAAAAAAAAAAAAAGTGATGAAATGAAACCCGCTGAGTTGAAAACCCACAAGGGTGGGCGACTCAGGCAAAAATGGGGGCCCGGATAGGTTGAAAACCCGAAAGGGCAACCTATGCAAAAAAAGTGGCTTATATTGAGCGGGTAAGATGGTGAGATGCAACCAAAAAGAAATGTGTGAAGCTAGGATGAAAACCCGAAAGGGCTCCTAGGCAAAATGAGAGATTAAGAGAGAATTATACACTTTGAAAACTCATTTGCCGGAGATGGTGTCATAAGGTTGAAAGCGTTCTCGGGTTGGTTTGGTTATTTCATCCTTGATTTTGTGAAGATTTATTTTGGCTTTCACATTCTTTTGGTTGATTGTTTGTTTTTGGGAGTAAGCATGGAATTTATCCCTTTTTGTTTTCATTCCATGGCTTGCTATTTTAAATTAGTTGTAGTAGTAGTAGTTTTAGTTTATCTTTTGAGGTTTTAGGCGAGCTGTCATTTTGATTGTGGCGTTTGAGTGAGTTCAACTCCTTTGAGATCCTTCGGATTTGAGCTCACATTTTGGTTGTCGTTTGCTGGTTATTGTTGTTGTCGCGTCTTTGTATATTTCGAGGTGAGCTTGAATCTAAGTGTGGGGGAATCATCATCCCTTACGTTTAGGTTTTGAGCGTATTTTGTTAAGATGTGGTAATGATGGTGTAGTTGATGGGGAGTGTAGGTTGGTGTCGATGGCTTGGGTGATGATTTATGTGGTGATTCTCATTTTTGAGTTTACTCGAGGTCGAGTAAAGTTCAAGTGTGGGGGGTATTTGATACGCTCAAGTTATACGATGTTTATATTATATTTTGGGTGCTTTTTGTTAAGAGTCTTGATCATAAGTGTTAACGTTTACGTTTTATTTAGCTCTTAGCGGAAGTTCGAATTTTGTATTTTAATTATAGTTAAAGTTGTAAGTTCCGAGCTCCTAGAAGCATTAGTGTTTGGAACGACTCAACATCGTTATGCTTGCCAAGCGTCGCCACATGTTCCAATCAAGCATCGCCGCAAGCCGTAGCCAAGCATAACACCTAGCCCATCACAGCGAAGACTAAGCTCTCGTGAGCAACGCTCAATACCGCAAGCCCGGCTCCGGCGCCCAAGAAGATCATCGCCCGGCCCAAAGAAGATCATCGCCCAGCCCAAGAAAGATCATCGCCCGGCTCCGGCGCATGCTCGCCCGGCCTCCGGCGCATGCTCGCCCAGCTCCAGCGCTCGCAGCAAGCAGGCCGAGGCAGCTCGCACCTCGCGAGCATGGTCGCACCTCGCGACCTGCCTTGCTCGCACCTCGCGAGGAATCTCGCACGGTGCGACCTCTTTGATTGGCCCAGTTCTTCAGCTCGTGTTGGAGGCAGAGATCACTCGCACGGTGCGACCAGACTCGCACCTCGCGACCCCTAGGTCGATCTAAATGTCGGCTGACTTTTGAGCCTTAGTTTAAGTACTAAACTTTGTTTTTGGACCTTGGGGGGACACATACTTGAGGAGAGAGAATATCCAACACTCCATTCTTCTCTTCTTATCTTCTCTTTTTAGTTTTTATTTTCTAGTTTAGTTTTGTAGATTTCAATTATGGGATCGGCTATTGCTATGCCGATTGTAGCTTGAAACTGTTCTTGAACGAGATTAACATGAAGCTTCAAGCATTATTGTGAGATCTTTCCTCTCTATTTAGTTCCTTTGATTATGGTTTAATTTCTATGCTTGCTTTCTATGATTTTTGCATGATTATGCTAGGAACGTTGCTAGTTTGATTGTGTAATTAATCTAATGCTAGATTTAAGAATAGAATCGGATTGTTTTATTCTTTTATCAATTGGTAGCAAACTAGGAAGTAACTTAGATGCAGATCGTCTTGGTTATTTCTTGGGGAAATTGAATTAACCGTTGAATGTTTATCGCTTGTATGACGTTAAGCGGTCCGTTGGTTCTCTCGTGTTTATTGTCGCTATTGGATTGAACTTAGACGCTATCGGACTAGGTTATCCTTTGGTTAGGGTTTTATAGTCACGCTGATCGTGCTATTCAACTAAGAATAAGGAGAGCACGAGATTAATTCTCGACAATAGATAATTATGGAAATAATTAGAGTGGAGGTTCAAGGATCGATAATGAATTGAAGTGGATGTTAATCGGATTCAAGATATTCCCATAGTGATTTCTCATTTTATTTAGTTGCTAGTTAATTTTAGTTTGTTTAAAAACTCTATTTGAAAACCCCGCTTGTTATTAGGTTACTCGACCTTTAGAGTCATCTCGGTATTGATTCACGCTAGATATTAAACTTGTCCCTGTTTCCCTGTGGATACGAACCTTACTTCCCTTCTACATTTAATTGTAAAAGAGAGTAGGAGAAATTTTATCTTTGGCCGGGTGCGGTGCGGTGCGGTGCACAGGAGAAACTTTGTGTATAAGATCTGAGAGCCCAAAAAATATAAAAAAGTATTTTTGTACTTTGTTGTTGTGGTTGTCGTGGTCCTGTGCTGCTGTTGCTTATTGGACGCTGCTGCTTGTGGCCTGCTGTTGCTGCTGCTGCTTTTGAGATGTTGTTGCGCTCGTTGGCTTGCTGCTTTGTGGTTGCTACTGCCTTGCTGCTTTGTGGTTGTTGCTGGTTTTCTTCTTGTGGTTTGTTGCTGGCTTGCTTCTGCTGGTTTGCTGCTTGTGGTTGTTGCTGTTGCTGGCTTGCTACATATAATAAATTCAGCAATTTGATTTTTGTAATTTCGTTTGACATTGACACATGTATTTTGAATGAATTTATGATATTATATTAACTCGACCCAATTACCAAACTTTGTTTTTCACTCAAACAAGTTACGATCTTAATTATATGTTGTGGAAAAATTAAAGTATAGTATCTTATGGAAGCATTTGCATTATACAAAACAACTGAATAATTAATAAGAAAACGTTCTATAATATGCACTAAGAAACTAGCAGTTAAAAAGTGACCATTATAATCTCATCAATAGTTAAAACATAATGACATGAACCAAAATTACATCAAAAATAATTTAATTGAGAATGTAATTTATTTTTTTTATTAAATTATTATTAAATGTAAGTAATTTTATAAGTTACCATATTGAAATGATTTTGTAGATATAGAAAAATAATTGAATTTTAGTAATTTTGTTGAGTTTAGTCGTCAAAATATGTTGGTTTGAAAAATTGCGTCAAATTAGGTAGATTTTATTTTCAGATCAATTAGAATTCGAGTTGAACCAGATATTTACTGGGCCTAATTGGGTTTTGGGTTAATATCTGGTTTAGTTCGATCGGGTTCGGGTTTGAACGCAGTGCGTGTGGTCGGGTCAAGATATAATCTAAGCCGGGTCTACGGTCGGGTTTGGGTAATCCCGGTCGGGTTTCGGTCGGTGTCGGGGACCGACCTCCGCGGGCCGAACCGGGTTGAGTCGGGTCGGTATCGGACCCACCCGGGTCGATTCGTTTCGACACCACTAATATGCTACTTATATTTTATTCCTTAAAAACAACCCAAAGTTCACTTTTAAAAATCCGTTTTGAGGTTCAAAAGTAAGATAAAGAACTTCCCTATTTTATTCTATTTCATATTTTTTTTATCTTTATACAATTATTATAGTATAATATATCTACATATAAAAGTGAGCCCAAAACGGTGTGTTTCATTGAACAACAACACTCTGCAACGGTCTGGGCTTAAGTTGCTGAGTCTTCGTCTCTCTTTTTACTCTCTACGACCAACAACACCAACAACAACAACAAAACACACTTACACACTCTTTCTCTCTCTCCTCCCTTTGTCTTCCCCCTTCTCTTCTGGAAAAATAAACCTTTCCTCTTTCTCTCTCTTTCTCTTTCTCTTTCTCTCTCTTCTTCTCTATTTTCTTTACCCTTTTTCGTCATTTTCTCCTCCAATCACTAAATCAAACGGCCATTATTTCTCCACGTCTGCATCGCCTTCCTCCTTCTCCCCTATATATATATATAATCGTTTCTCTCTCCTCTTTTTTGTTATTTTTCTAGGGTTTTCAGAGTTTCGTTGTGCGCGAAGAATTCGGCGATTTCTACACTTCTTCCATGGTTGTTGGTGCTCACTCTTTTTTTTTTCTCTCTCCTCTTCAATTTTCGCTGCTCCCGCCAATCTCGAAATTAGGTATTTCTTTGATCTAATTGATTTTGAATTGAATTTCTTTGTTGTTGTTTTTATTGAATTTTGTTTGTTGAGGCATTGTTGTGGTTTTGTTATTTGAGGATTGAGGAGTTTTTTTTTTTCCCGCTAGTTTGTTGTTTTGGATTTGAGTTTTTGAAATTTATTATTGTGTGGAATTTACTTTTTTTTAGGGTTTTAATTGGAGTTTCGATTTGATCAGTTGAGGTTGTTATTGAGTGAAGTACGGGGATACGAAATTGAGAATTTGAGTGTTTGAGCTAAAGTTGGGGGAGGAGGTTAGTTGTTGTTGATGGTTGATATGTGTGATGGCTATTGAAAAGAACAACGTTAAGCCGGTGTCGCGGTTGGATTCTGAGTTCTCTGTGGGGAGTAGGAGTAGAGAGAGTATGTCGAGTGATGATGACGAGTTTCGTA
This sequence comes from Beta corolliflora, assembly GCA_947648045.1. Classification (NCBI taxonomy): domain Eukaryota; kingdom Viridiplantae; phylum Streptophyta; class Magnoliopsida; order Caryophyllales; family Amaranthaceae; genus Beta; species Beta corolliflora. Next base: position 117,024 of record CANSZD010001642.1, on the reverse strand, counting down.
GGAGGAACTCTGTGGATTCTGAGGATGATGATGAATTCGATGATGCTGATTCTGGGGCGGGATCGGATGACTTTGATTTGTTGGAATTAGGGGAAACAGGGTCTGAGTTTTGCCAAGTTGGAGATCAGACTTGTTGCATCCCTTTTGAGCTTTATGATCTTCCTGATTTACATGGAATTTTGTCGTTGGATGTTTGGAACGATTGCTTGACTGAGGAAGAGAGGTTTGGCCTCACAAAGTACTTGCCTGACATGGATCAAGACACGTTTATGCTGACCTTGAAGGAGCTGTTTGAAGGTGGCAATTTCCATTTTGGCAGTCCTATAACTAAGCTTTATCAGATGTTGAAAGGAGGACTGTGTGAGCCGAGAGTTGCTCTTTATCGCCAGGGGCTCAATTTCTTTCAGACACACCAGCACTTCCATTTTTTGCGAAGGCATCAGGATTCCATGGTTAGTAGTCTTTTACAGATGAAGGAAGCTTGGCAGAATTGTAGAGCGTATGGCATTGAAGAGAAATTGCGTGTTTTGAATATCTTGAGAAGTCAAAAGAGCTTGATGGGGGAAAGGAAGGAGGACAGGGGGTCTGACTCTTCTGAAAGGGATTCCGGTGAGGCTTTGTTGAGAACGAGATCGAAGGGAAGGAATGCTGGAAAGAACCCTGGATATGATCCTATATATGGTGCCAGTCCTGCTATTGATGTCTTTACTGGGGGGAAGCTGACATCTGGTGATGTCACCAAATATGGGCAGCAGAATCCAAAAGGATTGTTGAAGGTGGGTGGGTCGAAAAACGCTTCGTCAAATGTAGTGTCATCACGTATTCATTCTCGTCTCTATGGCCACCAGGGCATGAACACTGGAGCCCATGAGGTGGACTTAATTACCTCTAGAGACGGCAAGGCAGCTATGCTTGATGTTAGGACAGCTAGTGATGAGCAAGAAATGATGTATGGCAAGGCGTCTCAGAGATATTGGAATGTTATGGATGGAAATGTGATGGTTCAAGGCAGGTCTGTCAAGTCAGGAAAGAAACGTGAAGTTTTTGGAGATGATGAATGTGATGGTGACAGCTATTCAACTCTGCATCAATATTCTAAGACTGATTTTCCTGCTCATGGTAGGAATGTGAACATTAATCAGCTATCTGACATCAAAGTCTTGACTGCCAAGCCGTCAAATGTGAGAGATTTGTATGAGCCTGCCAGAAGGACCAAGTATGTAGATCCTGGATATGATGATCAAATGAGACGTGCAAAGAGCCGTGCTTCACAGCTGGCTTTGAAAGGGAATTTGGCTGGCTATGCAGATGTTAGGGAACCATTCTGGATTAAGAAAACACAGGGAGAGGCTTACTTAAATGATCCATCATTTGATTATGAGGATAGGGATGTCGAGACCAAAAAATTGAAGCTAGGGAGTGAATATTCTGACTATAGACTTAAATCTGTGCAAGCTTCCCAGCAGATGGAGGATAGAAACTTTCATTCGGAGAAGCGAGTAAAGCTTTTGACAGAGAATATCAGAGGGACTTCAGTGCGGAATGGGGGGTCCAGTATGTTTCCCTTAAACGGTGACAGAATATTCCTTGGCGGTGAAGAAACAGAGTCAGATTCATCCGATCAACTTGAGGAAGAAGAGGACAACAGTCCTTTGATCATGTCCAAGCGAGCAATTCATGGTCGTTTGGAAAATTCTCGAGCTTCCATGTCCAGGTCAATTTTTGATGAGAAGAAGGTGAAACGAACTAAAAAGGGTGTTAAAGAAAGTACTCTGACTGTTGAAGGGATGCTGCCCGACTCTCGTATGATGGCTAATTTTGAAAAGTATCTTCCAAGTCCGGAGATGGAAGGCTATTCTTCAAAAAGCAGGCAGAAGGCAAAGACGAATAATCTGGATACTTTACAAAACTCTACCACTAGAATGGCAGAGGATCGTTATTATGGTGGCTATGGAAACTCATATATTGAAAGTGATAGAAAATCAACTTACAGACTTGGAAGGAATGGACAAGTCCTTGCAGAAGTTGCTGGAATTTCTCCCATGTCCATGAATAAGGCCTCACCTGTGGAGAGAAGGCAGAAAGGAAATGTTGGCCATGATTTCTCCTTGCACCAATCAAATAACATGAGCGATTACAATATGGAAGAGAATGGGAGTTTATTTGAAGGTAATTCAATCAGCAGAAGTTCCAGGGACTTGGATTCCACATTAGTCGGTTGTACTTCGTCTGTTAAGAAGAAGAAGAAGAGAAAGCAGATTTTATCAGAAATTGACGGGCTAGATGGATCTGATTGCTTGCCATCTCATCAGCAGCTTTCTGAATCCGTTCCCTTGAAGAATTGGGCCAAGAAGAGACTGGAGGCAGAGTGTGGTTCCCCAGGTGCGAGCACATCAGAAGTTCCAGTTCTCGAAGTTGGAATGGCAGATTCGGAGCTGGAAATCAAACCGCAAAAGAAGACATTCATTCCAATAACACCTACTATACATACTGGATTCTCATTCTCCATCATTCACCTTCTCTCTGCTGTACGCATGGCATTTATAACTCCCAGTCCTGATGGTGCTTCTGAGGCTGGGAAGCATAATGAGAACACTGGACTCAAAGCTGAGGACCAGATTGTGAATCAGGAATGTGCAAATGGTTCTCTGGAGGGGTTGGATATGAATAACCGGTGTCCTGAGAGAACAGATGTTCCTTCTCTTACAGTTCCGGAGATTGTGAATCGTGTGAGATCTGATCCTGGAGATCCGTGTATTCTTGAGACACAGGAGCCACTTCAAGATCTAGTTAGAGGAGTTTTGAAGATATTCTCATCCAAAACAGCACCTCTGGGAGCCAAGGGCTGGAAGCCTCTGATATGTTATGAGAAGTCTACGAAATGCTGGTCTTGGATTGGACCAGTTCTACAGAGTGCACCAGATCATGAAACCCCTGAGGAGGTGACTTCCCCTGATTTTTGGAAAGTATCTCGTAAAATGCTCGTAAAGTTAGTTGATTCATATGCTAATTGGCTTAAAAGTGGTCAAGAGACTTTGCAGCAAATTGGGAGCCTGCCTCCACCACCAACGGAGTTAATGCAGCTAAACTTTGATGAAAAAGAAAGGTTTAGGGACCTGAGAGCTCAGAAGAGTCTAACTACAATTACTAGAAGCTCTGATGACGTCAGGGATTATTTCCGTAAGGAGGAGCAACTGAGGTATTCAGTTCCTGACAGAGCGTTCTCTTATACAGCTGCTGATGGTAAGAAATCTATAGTTGCTCCTTTGAGAAGATGTGGTGGTAAGCCGACTTCAAAAGCCCGAGATCATTTCATGTTGAAACGCGATCGGCCTCCTCATGTTACCATCCTTTGTCTTGTCAGAGATGCAGCTGCCAGGTTACCAGGCAGCATTGGTACTAGAGCTGATGTTTGCACTTTAATAAGGGACTCTCAGTATATTGTGGAGGATGTCACTGATTCTCAGGTCAATCAGGTTGTCAGTGGAGCTCTGGATCGTTTACATTATGAGCGTGATCCGTGTGTACAGTTTGACGGAGAGAGGAAATTGTGGGTTTACTTGCATAGAGAACGGGAGGAAGAGGATTTTGAGGATGATGGTACTTCCTCAACAAAGAAATGGAAGAGGCAGAAGAAAGATGCTTCTGAGCAGGATGACCAAGTTACAGTTGCTAGTCATGGAAATGCAGAACCCAATGGTTTTGATATGAGCTCTGATCTTAATGTTACACCGACAGGCCTAAATGGTGAAAAAACATCAGATGTTTTGTATGATGATACAAGGCAAAGAACAGAAGATGTGGCCGAGCAGCATTTGAGCAGATTGCAGTGCCTAGAGAACTCTACGAATGAAGAATTTGTTGACGAAACATAGGAGAGATTCAGAGAAGGGTGGAACCTGTAAGAGCATTCTTGTAAGCAGGCTTTTCTCAGGTAATAAATCTGAATACACATTGTTAATATTGTGTAATATTTCTGAACTTGTTCCTTAATTTGCTTATTGGTTTATGTTTCGTAGTTTGTTGTGCTTTTTTTCTGTGATGTTTTAAATGACTAGATACTATTGTGTTGTTTACTGGAATTTGAACAGCTAAAAGATTTGTTTTCGTAATCAGGAAGTGGATTTTTGGGAGATACTTTGTTTACACAAGGAACTGCAATTTTTTTTCTTTTTATCTCACAACCATCTAATTCTGCTTTTTAATTACCTTTTTGAGGGTGGGACTGGCTGGTACCAAATATATTTATTAACTGATTGTCTTTTAATACTTGTCTGTTCCTTATTGTGTATGGTTTCCGTGGTCTGTAGTTTGGCATTGATATAAAATTCAATTTGTAGCAGTGTGAGGGGTCGAGGTTGAAAGTATGTTTATATACAAATTTCAAGAATAATCGCTGTAGTCTGAGAGTCTTTTGTCAAAATTCCCACACGTTTTCGGTTGTTGGATACATACTTGTGTTTCAATAAGAAAAAAGGGATTTACTTGTGGAAGGAGGAATGGACTTAAGTTTTTAGTAGACAAATGCTTTACAGGGAAAGGACCTTGTTTGAGTTCAGCTCTATCTTGACTTCTTTGTGAGGCTCTGCCACAGAATTTTCCAAGATGGATCAAGTTCAATCTTATGTTTTATTTAAAGATGATGTATGAGCTGTCCTTATACTTTGTTTTTTTTGACAATGGAAAAACGTCCTTGTACTTTGTTGCATACTTGCACTTGTCTGGTTGTAAGGGTACTTCTTACTAAGTCCATTCTCGTTCCCTTAAGAAATGTTTGCTTTAAATAAGAGAAAAGTTGTCTGGTTCGTAAAATTAATTGTTTCATCCATTGTTACAAGGAACGGAGAACGTTCCGGAACGTGGTACGGAAACGGGAACGCGGAACGCAGCCTCAGATGGACTCCTAGCCCACGTCCCACGTACCACGTACCACGTTTCGCGTTCCGGGACGCGTCCCCTGGAACGTGAAACGTGGCCACGTACCACGTTTCCGGTATCAATGCTGAGTTTCATCACGTTTGTGTTCTGTTTTGGATGTGGAGGAGGATTGTATTTGCACAGGAGCTCGGCATGAAAAGCAGTTATCTTTGTCTTTATATTCAAAATCTTTCATCTGCTGTCACGAATTTCTCATCTTTTTTTTAGGAGGCTGGTTATCTATTAGTAGTATCATCTTACGCATGGCCCTCTTCTGGCTTGAAAATTTCTGGACAATTCATGTTCTTTTCTTTTTTCCATTGTTTTGCAGGAGCCCTCGTCTGTTGGTTTTCCTGTCGGAATCTTGACGATGTATGTGATATATATTATGAGGTGTGACATTTTTGTGTGTATTACTGATACTAAAGCCAAAAAGTGGTAGCTAATCCAGAAGTTTAGGAAAAGAAGGCTAAAAAGAAAAGCAGTTTAGCAGTGATTTACTGTCTTGTGAATACAGCTAGTACAGGTAGACTTTCTAAATCGTTTACAGCTTCGTAAATAATGCATCAGTTTTTGTTACTATTCCGAGATGATGTCTTTCAATTCTAAATCAAAGTGTCTCCATATTTGATTTCTTGATGAATTGTAGTGGTTCCGCAATCTGCTACTTCCTCCATTGTAATTTAGTTGCAACATGGGTGGATACACATTTATTAGGGTAAGGAGAGAGATGTAAAGGGGACTTATGTGATGAGGAAGAGAAAAAAAAATCTAAAATAGGTAATGTTGCAACTAAATTGAAACGTCTAGAAGTAGAAAGTTATACTTCCTAGTCGAGTTGTTCTCCCTCTTTAAACCATGCTAAGCGTTTGTTTCGTATAATATGGGCAAACATATACAAAATTTTCCATTGATATGAGTTAGGTTTTTCTTATTGAAGTATGTTATTGGGAAAAGGAGATGGGAGACAGGGAGAGTGTGGTGGAGGCCAAACTTGAGTGTAATTACAAATTTACCCCATGCTTTGCTTTGCACGAATAGGTTATTGGTTCATGTTTGCCCAATTACTAAAGAATCCAGCTGTTTGGAGAATTCTTCTCCATTAAACATGTAAGGAGGGGGCATTTTGGTGAACCGCATAGTGTGGGTCCCACACTGGTTCCTCCTCTTTGTTCAGTGCAAAATAAACAACTAAAGCTTGCAAGGTTTGGGCTCTCTCCCGATGCAGTCGAAAAAGGTATTTCGAACACTTATCAGTTTAGTCCAGACGAATCATATATTCCCTTCATGCTGTCTGACATGTAATATGCGACCATGAGTATGGAATGAATCGTTAAGTTTATCTACGAGACTCTTTGATCTTCACTGGTAAAGACTGGAGAGGAGAGGTTAGTCTCATATTTGAAATGATTAATCTACCCCCTCCCCATCTCTTCAAGTATCAGCAGTAGCTTTAGTGGCCTGCTATGGAACTCGCCTCAGATGTAGAGATGATCTTAGCTATTTAACTTGTGTGACAGAAGTTTTCTGGTTAAGATCAGAGGAAACAGACGAGTGTCTTTGATCTTGATTGCTGCGCACCCTCGAATGACTCAAGAAATCGGCTTTGTGTACTTATTTCTAATTTGAAGTTCGAAATCAATTGGTTGTTTGTTTATTTGATTGTCTTCTGGTTTTGTTGTACACTTATTTGATGTCTTGTCGATTGCTCTCGCTTTGCCTCAAGTCTATACTAGGAGAGCAGGAGTATTATTGTTGGGGTATTACTTTTTCTAGGGGCTGTGTTTTGGCATATATTTTGAACATATGATAAACTCACGAATAGCATATGTTGATTGCTGTTAATGTTTCTCTAATGCTTTATAGTCCTACTTTTAATTTCTTATGTCAAATTAATTGCATGAGTCAGATTAACTACACGCATAGCATGTGTTGATTGCTGTGTTTTGGCATATTTTTAATGCCGCTAACTTCTAGGAGTTTCGATTTTTTATACTAAGCAGCTCTTCAATCTTCTTTTATTTCAAAGTGAAGTGTTATTACTCTTTCCGTCTCTAAATAGACTTCCCATTTCTCTTTTTTATGTTTGCCAGTGCATATTTTGTATCTTTACTATTTTTAATTACATACTCCCGCCGTCCCTAAATAGAGTGCTCATTTCTTTTGGACACAAGTATTAAGAAGAAATCATGTGTAGGACCTTAGTTGTATTAAATCATAATTAAATATAGAAGTTGGTACACTTTTTATGAATTGTTTATAAAGGAGAGAGAATATGGGCCATATGGAAAAGTAGGTGATATTATAAAGTTGAAAGCAAAATAATATTTTAATTGGTGGATCCATACCAAATAAGGAAATGAAAAATCTATTTGGGACAAATATAAATGGAAAAATGGGCACTCTATTTAGGGACGGGAGGGAGTAATAGTAAAAATTATAGAAATTTAATATTCGCAATCTATATAATGAGATGAATCAAACAAGACTCCATATGACTATGTTTTTTCATATATATTGGAATTTTTTTGGAGAATTTTTCTCTTACTTATGTATAGTGTCAAAATTAGAAATGGAAAGTCTATTTAGGGAGAGAGGGAGAATGTTTAAATATTTACTACTCACAAATCAATGCTACTACTACATCTGTTTCTTTTTAGTTGCAACATTTGCTTTTTGGCACTATTCATCAACCAACTTTGTTAAGTAATCTCGCACCATTATATAAGAAAAAATATAGTCAAGCGGGGTTTTGTTAGATTCGTCTCAATGCGATGATTCCAAATATCAAATTTTTATAATTTTTACTTACACCAAATATGAGATATTAACGTTCAAACAAATGTCTTGGTAAATGTGAAAAATCAAATGTTGCAACTAAAAAATACAGAGGAAATATATCTTAAAGAACGTTTGCTTCCTTTGTTACATATTCTTTGTTTCAATCAATATTGTTTTCCATATCGTGTCACTTCAAAAAAATTTATTACCCAATTCGAGAGTGAATGAGAAACGTGGTTAATATTATTGAAGGCCAATATAATAGCGGCTAACAAGATTTTTCTTTTTTCTTTTGGTGATCATGAGGGCAGAGCCCCAACTACCAAGCATAATTAACAAGATTTTAATTCCTTTTGTATAACAAATTAATGATAGGGCGATAGGAGTAAAGTTCTTGCATTTAGGGAAAATCCTCTTTAAGCACCACACCACATGATGACATGAGCAGCATAATAAATAATGATGGCATCTCTTTACCTTATTTTTACTTATGTTACGAAAAAATAAAAAAAAGTTTAAAAAAAGTTAGAAAAGTAAAAAGTTCAAAAATAATAAGAAAAGTTAGAAGATTTTAAGTTTTTTCTTAAAAAAGATGAAGAAAACATGTCCTAAATTCTTAAATTTTTGTAAGTTTAAATAATAATCCATAGGTCCGATTATTTTTAACGAATCTGCCAAGAATTGGATTATTATGATAAATTTCTCATGTAGTTATGTTATGCAAGCGGGAAATTTTGTTGCTCATCTTATGGCAAGGTGCGATATTTGTCTGTACACTATTTTCCCCAAAGTATTAAAACTTTGTAATTTAATAAAACGGTTGTTGCATTTCCTATCAAAAATATAGCGCTCTTTATGCTTTCGTAAATCTTACCTCTATGCTTTCGAAAAGTTACTAATATGTATATACATATACATATACATATACATATATATATACATATTAGTCGTTGCTTGCTTGCTTTTTCGTCCTCTCAATCTTTTCATGGCAATTTCCATCTCTTTCCCTCTCCTAAATCTCTTAATACTCATCTCTTTTTCTCTCCTCAACCTCCATTTCCACCAAGAAAGAAGTTAAAAAGTACCTCAAAACGACGACCTCCCTAACTCACTTATTCTCAGTCTCTCCTTAATTGAACTCTCTCTCTCTCTCTGTTTCTATACTGCCTCGCTTTTCGCAGCACTTTTTTATGACGGAATCTCTTCGCCGAAAAATGCTCCAACACCGATGAGCTTACGAGAAACTCTGCACTCACTTAGACTGACATCGATTCTCTCTCCTTGAAGTTCGATCGTCTTAGCCAATTGGTAAAGAATCTCCTGAGGAACGACGTAATATAGAGAGAAGAGAAAGAGTGAAGTTGTGCAAGAATTTCGAGAGAGAAAAAAGTGGCAAGAAAGAGGAGGAAAGAAAGGGGGGTAAGTATTCACCTGAATTACGAAAATGCCATTACTCATAAGTGATGTAGAATGGTCAGATACTTAGATTAGATTAGATTCAAATGTCCAGATTCACTCATAAAAAAGTGTTATCACTAGAGTCCTCTCCTATAGATTCAGCAAAAAGAAGTTAGTTCTATACAAAAAAAAACAACTTCAATAAAGATTTTTTCACCAAAAATTAGCTTAATTCAATAAAGACATTTTGAACTAAAAATTGTGTTTAGTGCAAGACGTAACCACAATTCTTGATACGGACCTGATGTAATAGCTAAGAGCATAAGGGGCCGAATTCACAAAATTTGGTAGGAAAGATATTATGATTAGAAAGAAGTCAAAGAACATATTAGTCTTTTGTCTCACTGTCGAAAAGAAAATAGGAGCGTTGCTGTATCATAGAGTATGCTTTTGTGTCTTTTTTTTTTACAATGAGAAAACTTGCATTAATTTAAGAAAGGAAGTACAACCTAATGCTAATACAACCACACATAAAACAAGCAAACAAAACTAAAGGAGCTTCATTTGCTCTTACAACTCTATGAAACAAAAAACAAATTATTACAAGTCCAGTCCAACGTAAACTTGTCACGAGCGAATGCAGTTAGGATGGGTTGAATGTCTTGAAGAAGACTCGATATGAGAGGAAGCCTATTGAAAGACAAAACCAAGACCATTTGCAGAAAAGGATTGCCGCAACTCATCTAGTAGACGCCGATGTCTGCTAGACAATAAATCCCAAGGCCCTTGAACGAAAAAGCTTCCTGGGATTCTACTAATTGAAGTAACAACGAGGTCACGTCCTTTGGTGACTTCGGACCCTTCTGTGAGGGTTTTCAGAGTTTAGTCTCACGAGACTGAAACTCAAAATGCGTGGAGGTCGAAACTTGCCCCAAAATAAATTGGAGGGCCTCCCACAAGATGCATTTTTGAACTGTGATAACTCCGAAAGTCATCACATGAACTGGGGGCGAATTCCAACGAAGAAATTCACCCGAACTACGGATCTTAAGATCCAAACTGGCAATCTCTTAACCAAATAATCGAATCACAACACTGATAATATGACAATCTCCTCTCATCGAACCCAACACTCGAACCTTTACAGATGCATAATTGGAACTCGATAAACCTAAACTACAGCTAAAACAAATAACATAAACGAAACAAACTTAAAAAACAACCAATAGACTCATAAAACCACGCCGGCAAATACACCGTCCAACCTTCAAAAACTGCATGTAGCCTTCACGTACTTAAACAAATGCTTCCTTGGCAACCTAACCAAACCGACAACAACGAACACAAGTAGGGAACGGGGAAGGGGATACTAAGATTGAATTCGATTTTAAAACAGGGGGAATAGGGAAGGGGAAGCTAAGAACTAACCAACTTGACTCTAGAACAGGGGAACAGGGGAACAGGGAAGGGGATATTAGGACCTAAACCTCGTCGGGAATCGAGAATCGGGGAACGGGGAAGGGAAGCCTAAACCTAGAGACCACCTTAAACTAAACCAGGGGAACAGGGAGGGGAAGACTTGATGCCAGGGAAGCAGGGGATGGGGGTGAAGAACGAACGAACCAAACCTTCACCCCCACGAACGAAACCAGGGAAGCTTGGGGGAGGGTGTAGAAAAAACTAAGGAAAGATGACAACAAACCAGGGAAGGAGGACGAACAGAGGCGAGGGTTCAGGAACAACAAACACCAGCGACGCTAGACTCTTCGCCGCCGCCGGAGACACCAAAGAACGAACACTACCTTCAACTAAAAATGCTTCAAACACCACCGAACCAAATATATAGCTAGCAGGGGAAGGGGAGAGGGGAGAGGAGAGGGGCTTGACGGCCATTGTGCCAAAGCGGCGCAGGCGGTCGTCTTGCCCTTAGGGGTGATGGCGCCGCTAGGGTTTTCGCTGCGGTGAGGAGGGTTGAAAGAAAACGGCTAGAGTTGTGATAAGAAGCTTTATTCTCAGGTTTAGTGTGTGCACTTGTAGGTGCATGCTTTTGTATCATGGAGTATGCTAGATTATACTCCATCCGTCCCTAAATAGAGTGCCCATTTTTCCATATATGTTTGTCCCAAATAGATTTCCCATTTCTTAATTTGGTATGGGTCCACCAATTAAAATATTATTTTACTTTCAACTTTTATAATATCACCCACTTTCTATATGACCCACATTCTCTCTCCTTAATAAACAATTCATAAAAAGTGTACCAGCTTCTATATTTAATTATGATTTAATACAACTAAGGTCCTACACATGATTTCTTCTTAATACTTGTGCCCAAAAGAAATGGGAACTCTATTTAGGGACAAATGGAGTATTATATTAGATTCAGATTCAGATTCATTCTCTCGTTTCCTTTTTCTTTTTTAAATTTTTTAATATCTGATGAGGGCCATGAGGCTAAAGGATTTAATGAGACACAAGGATATACTTCATAAGATTACTATTATTGACTGAGTTGCTGCTAGTCCATTACTTTTTCTTTATCGATTTTTTTTACATTTTAATTAAATCTCGAATTACATCCTAGAGAACAAACCAACACTACATAATTAAGTTTTCGTGAACAAGATTAGCTACTAAAACTCGAATCAAATTTTTAATAAGGCAAAAGGATTGGAAATTGACTACAAAATAAATGTAGCTGTTGTCAAATGGAGATCTCACATTCTTATTAGTATCTTGAGGAGAGAGCACATATATCATAATAAGGATAAAAAATTTCATACGGGAATTTAATTAGTACTCCAATATGTATAAAAAGAATAAGCGACATCCGAGTGAAGGTTGCCAAAATGAAGATTTGTTTCAAGGTGACCTACCAATTCAAAATTTTCTTTAATGTAGCATGTTTGCCGTCCTAACCCCCCAAAACATAAAAATAAGAATAAGAATAAAAGTCTCAGTTATACTGTGTTTGGATAGGAGGAAATGGAGGGAAAGGGAAGCAAGGAAAACTGGAAAAGGGAGGAGATTCTCTTCCAATTTAATAAACATCATCCCTTCTATCTCTTCTCTTTCTTCACCTCCTATATTGATAATTGATATCCAAACAAAATGTTAAATATGTGTGAATAGTTGTATATTTCCTAGTACATAAACAGTAATGCAGTATCTCTTCATGGATTATGGATCATCATGCATACACGATTAATGCACGATTAAATTGGTAAGGACGATGGACTACATACTGATTAATGATTGAATATTTAAACTGACTAAAATCAAACACTATCTTTAATTTGATGAAGCTGGCAACCTGATTGTAGTATTAACATTGCGTGGAGTAAAGAGCAATCAAACTAATTATAAATAGGGACAATTGAAACATATGAAAGACACACATTTCCTCTACACTTTGAAATTCTCAATCATCTTCCAACTAGCTAACATATATATGATTACATGTTCGTTAATTCAACATAAACCATAATTTGGTAGTGAATTATTGCCTTGGTGGAAGACGCTATGTATTACTCTGCAGCAATGAAGAACATGCACACGTAGTCTCTTATTAGACACTCTGATCAAACTGACTAGATTTTTTACTTAATCTTTTAGTATTTTATTTTACTTCTTAACTTCTAGACTCATTGCTATAACTTTTTTAGGCTAACTTATTATCTATCATTTGTAAAATTGTAACTTTTACCAATTCTAAACTAATGTATAGTTGAACCATGCATGAGAGAGAGATGATACACATACACTCGGTGTATGTGGGCCACACATACACCGGATGTATGTGTTACTACTAAAATGTATACCTTTTGTATGTGTTACTACTAAAATGTATATTGTTACTAAAAAAATTACAAACTTACAATCATTTGAACCTGTTTTGTTATTCAACGATATTTGAATTTACATAATACATAGACGATTGAAATACTATATTTCGAATTGAATTTTATTACATGGTAGGGATTAAAATATAACATTATTTTTGTACAAACAAATTGAATAATTGAAAACGACAAGAAAATTTAGTAGAAATCAATAGTAGAAAAATGGTGAATATGAATAAGATGAAGCTAATATATGAATAATCTGAAAAAAAAAATTACAATTCTTTTTTTTTAGTTTTAAACAAAGGATTCATACAAATCTAAACAAAGAAAATTTTATAAAACAGATTTTTTAAACAAAGATAAAGAACAAATCATTAAAAACAAAATTATCTGTCGAAACATTGTAAATTTGTAATATTTTAGTAATAATATACATTTTAGTAGTAACACATATACAAGGTATAAATTTTACTAGTAACACATACACCTAGTGTATGTGTGGCCCACATACACCCAGTGTATGTGTAGCCTTTGCGTGCATGAGACCATCATATATAACTACTTGGAAGAGGCTACTTAAAACTATAGAAAAATAACGTCTTTATATTACCAGTAGCTTTCTCTTATCACATTTACATATCTATAATGTTACTTATGACAATGTTGCATTTTAACTTTGTTCTAGACCCAAACCCCAGTTGCAAAGAAGTTGGAGAAAAATGTGGTATAGGACGGGGTAGCTGCTGTGGGAGAAGCAAATGTTCAGGCTTTAAAATTCGAGGCACTTGTCAAAAGCCATGATATTGATAGTGCTCGCCTGCAATATGAACTATACATGGGTCCTGAAGTCTCTGTTGAAGCACCATTTTTCTTCGGCTTTTCCTTTGGTTTAATTAGTTTGTTTGTCTTTGTTATTTTGCAATGTTTCTTTTGTTGCGTAATTTGTTTCTTTGCTCGATCGAGTTGTATTTGTTGACTTATGATAATTGCTGTGTGTTTGTGTCGGACGTTAATTTGATACTAATAAAGTTTGTGTCTTCGCTTCTAAGAACCCAGTCCATTGGTTAACCTGCTAATTATGATACTTACGTCTCATGTGTTTATATTAATATTGAAACTAAATTCATAAATGACTCTAGAAAGTTATGGGAATTTATGAAACCTAATGACTTTGTGTTATTACATTTCCCTCGATGACAAAATATACAAGAGTCCGTTAGCAAATAGTAGTATTTCCTCCGTTTTAAAATACTTGATACAGTTTGAGTTTTCCACTATTCACACAATCTTCTTTAAAAAGGATTTTGTAAATTTTATGTAAGGCAAAATATAGTCATGTGGGATCTTGTTAATTATATTCGTCTCGACATATACTTTCATAATATCAAATTTTTATAATTTTTACTTGTAGAGGATTAGAATTATTTATGGTTAAAAATATGCATTGATAAGCGTGTCGAGAGAATTGTGTAAATTATTTTAAAATAGAGGAAGTATATATTTGAAGCACAAGTACAATATACGACTATCCCCATCTTGTGGTGCCGCCCCTTCTAAAAACTAACCCAATTTTTTTGTATCCGTTTCTCGTCTTGTTGTTATGTCGTGTCGTTCAAACTTTGACAGCTCTAGTCTGCAGTGTATGAAAATGAGAGTGGATGGGTTATAAATGATACATGAAATGAAGTTGCTGAAAAATAAAAGTCATAATTTATATCTGAGTATTCATCAATCCCGTGTTATTATGCATGGTACTTTTGTAAATAATTACAATTTTTGTAAGATATCATTTGCAAACAGATCACCTTTTATCTTCCCAAATACCTATTTTATTTGTTTCTCTCCTCTTCCTCCATTATTACGTTGATTTCTAACTTTTGTACCAAAACGAATCAAAATGAAAACAATTCCCGTTTGTTAAACCTACCTCCTCCCTCTCTCTAAACCCTAGTTTTCTTTTTTTTACCTAAGAGCTATCACCTTGGCCCCTTTTGGGTGGTAGTAAACCTTGTTTTCTTTTTGGTTTCTAAATTTTTGTTTGCAATAAATCTCCAATCACTCTCTAATGGAGAAATGTTCGACTCAAATATTGGATTAAATCTACCCATATGTTGGATATTTTGGTATTTTTTTCTTTAACATATTGGTGTTACTATCACTCATAGTGCCTGATAATGGAGACATTTGCCGAACCACTAATCACGCATCCTTGTAGGACATACAAGCTACCACTTTTAATTTGATGCCCTTCATATATCAACACAAGTGCACCCCTAATCACCTTCAATACTCCACCTTCCGCTACGTACTTACACCCATTATTGTCAAGAATACCAAGAGAGATCAGGTTATTCTTCATTTTCGGAACATGAGCTGTGTAATGAATAATGATGGCATCTTTATACTTTATTTTTTTTTACTAATTTTAAGAAAAAATAAGCAAGTTTAAATAAAGTTAGGAAAGTTTTTCGAAGTTCAGAAAAAATAGAAAAAGTTTAGAAATATTTTTTAAAAAATAAATAAGATGAAGAAAATAGGTTTTAAATTCGTTTCTTTGATGGCTTTTACCCCTTAATCTAGGGGAAAATTTTGGATTTTTGGCACGCTTTTTCTGTCTTTCTTCAAATCCAAAACAGTCCAATAAACTTCACAGAGAGAATTTATCATGCATGGCCCAACTTTTCTTCGACAACCTTCAGATTGATGTTTTAGATTATCTTTTTTGTAAGGATTATTATTATTATGGATGCCGTATGACGTTTTATTAATGATAATTTCCCCATTCTCATTAAAAAAAAATTTGTGTGTTTGTGTGGAACGTTAATTTGATACTAATAAAGTTTGTGTCTTTGCTTCTAACTACCAAGTCTGGAAACTAATAAAGTTTGGGACTTTAATTTAGAACTAAATTCATAAACTCTGGAAAGTTGTAAGAATTTATGAAACCTAATGACTTTGTGTTATTACATTGCCCTCGATGACAATTTACACAAGGGTCAGTTAACAAATAGTAGTACTTCCTCCCTTCTAAAATACTTGATAAAATTTGACATTTTCAGTATTCAAACACTCTCCTTTAAAAAAGGGTTTTGTGAATTTTATGTAACGTAAAATATAGTCATGGCGATCTTGTTATATTCGTCAAATATCAACTTTTGGAAAAATATTTCTGACTCTAGGAAAAATTTGCACAGAACACGCTCTCGGGACTCTCCCGCCCGGGGCAGCTGACCCAACTACTTTGTCTCCTCCAACTCTCTCTCCATTTATGTTTTGTCCTCGATTTTCGCGGCACTTTCCGACGTAATATATTCGCCAAAAAATGCTCCAACGCCGATGCGCTTCCGGTAAACTACGCACTCACTCGTAGTGACATCGATTCTCTCTTTTCGAAGTTCGACCGTCTTAGCAAATTGGTGAAGAATCCTAAGGAACAACGCAATACAGAGAATAAAGAGAGAGAGTGAAGATGTGCAAAAATTGGGAGAGAAAAAAAGTGGCGTGAAAGAGGAGGAAAGAAGGGAGGGATAAGTGTTCACCTGAATTACGAAAATGCCATTACTCATAAATCGATTTAGACGGTTGGGTTAGATTAGAATCAAAGGTCCAGACTTATTCTCACATAAAAAGTGTTCTCAATTATATAGGAGGTGTTATCACAAGAGCCTTCCCCTATATATATTTAGATTCAACAAAAAGAAATTAGTTCTATGAAAAAAAATAACTCCAATAAAGTTTTTTTCACCAAAATTCAGTTTAATTCAATAAAGATAATTTGAATTAAAAATTGTGTTTTTTTTAAAGTAAAATTAATTCATTAATAAAAGAGTCATACGACATATACAATAGAAATCAGGAATAACAAATACATAACAATTTTGAACAAATAAAATTCAGAATTTGCAAAACCACAATCGTTGTGTAGTAGATCTAACAATTCTGCATACCCTCTTCCATATCGCTGTTTGATACAACCTTCAACGAGGGGGTCTAACTAAAAATTATGTTTAGTGTGAGACGTACCCACAATTCTTGATACGGACCCAATAGCGAACAGCATAAGGGGCCGAATAAACAAAATTTCTAAGAAATATATTCTGATTAGAAAGAATAATGGTTTTCTCTCACTGTCGAAGAGAAAAGGGGAGCGCTGCTCTATCATGGAGTACGCTAGGTAATATGAATGTTTCTCATTTCCCTTTTCTTTCTAAATTTTTTAATGTTTAATGAAGCTAAAGGCAGGTTCGTCTCGTATAATTTAGGGGGCCCTATGTTAAATTAAATTATAAGAATTGGAATTTTTTGGTGAATAGGAAGAGATGGAAAAGTCATTAATTTTTTTATGATAATTTTGGCGGCTCATTTCATTGATTTAGCAAAGATCAAGGAGTAAAAAAATGGCAAATAAACTGCAATTACAGAATCAGACTCAAAGAGTCATTAATGCGGTTTTTTTTGGAGAATAGGAAGAGATGAAGCAAAACACCAAATAAAAATTAACCTCTTTGAATCTCGCATCCAACATTACACTCGATAATGTGAAATGAACACCCTGTAATTAGATTTATTTATTTTTACTTTGGATAGACAATAGAATTAAACTCTTATATTTTGGGGACTCTGTGCAGTTGCTCACATTGTACATGGCCTTAGCCGCCCCAGGCTAAAGGATTTAATGAAAGGCAATGATAATATGATATACTTCATGAGATTTACTATTGACTGAGTTGATGCTACTCCATTACTTTTTCTTTATCAAATTTTAAATAAGTTACATTGGCATAGTTGGAAGTCTTTATGTTTGCCCAAGGCAATGGGGGGGGGTTTGGTTTTCGGGATTTGAAGTGTTTCAATCAAGCTTTACTTGCGAAACAAGCTTGGCGTTTGTGGAACAATGATGTATCTCTCCTTGGTGATTTATTACAGGCTCGGTATTATAGGAGAGGGGAGTTTATTGATGCGCGTCGTGGGTAAAATTCTAGTTTCACGTGGAGAAGTGTGTGGGGTGCTAAGTCTTTATTGCTTGAGGGGCTGAAGTGGTGTGTTGGGTCGGGGGTGTCTATCCGGGTTTGGGAGGAGGCGTGGCTAATGGGGGAGGGATCGCACTTGGTCCCCACTCCAAAGGAGGATAGTGACCCGGAGCTGCGTGTGTCGGATTAATTTATTAGATTATAGCTGTGGGGGTTGGAACGTGGAGCTTGTTAAGCAAAATTTTGTTGAGCATGAGTGGGAGAGGGTCCTTAGCATTCCACTGTCGAGATATTGGCCGTGTGATCAGCGGTACTGGTGGCCGAAAAAAATGGAATATTCTCGGTAAAATCATGTTATTGGTTGGGAAGACTCGGGCACACGCGTGCTTGGCATCTTCAACATGAGGTGAGGGAGTCGAATTTGTGGAAGGAGGTATGGAAGATCGATGGTCCCCCCAAGCTTCATCATTTTGTGTGGAGGGCTTGTTGAGGTAGTCTTGGGGTTAGGGAGCGTCTTCACTTTCGCCATGTTAGTAATTCAAGTGAGTGCCAAATCAGTGCCGCACCCAAGTGAGACAATCTCACACGCTCTCTTCGACCGTACCCGTGCTCGTAAAATATGACAAGGGGAGCCCGTTTGCGGGCCGGCCGGGCCGAGGCTCCAACTTCCTCCTTTGTGGAACGTTTCGAATGGCTGCTAAGCAAGATGTGGGCAGCTTGGTTCTGTCGCAATAAACGCACTTTTGAAGCTGCTATGGTGGATGCGAAGGCTGTGGCTTGTGGGTTTGTGAAACAGGTGGGAGATTATTGTACTTATGCGAAAGGTGTGTTTCGCATAAAACCATTGAATGGCGTAATGGCTGTGAGCTGGCAACCCCCTCCTGAGTCCATAGTGAAAGCAAACTTTAATGCTCATTTAAGTCCGAATGGGAAGGTAGGTTTGGGTGTTATCTTTCGGGATTATAGGGGTGATGTGTCGTATTTTTATATAGATTTTAGGTGCATTTAGGTTGCATTCTAGGAGCATTTAGATGCATTGTAGTTCATAATTGCATACTATTACTTAATCTGCGAAATATTACTCCTCTTGTGCGTTTTTGGTATTATTTGATGAATTTCAGGTATTGAGAACATAATTGGAGTATTATTGGACAAGCTTAAGTACTTAGGAGCAATTGGGAGCAAGCTACATTGATAAGGATCATTTTGGATGTATTTGAGTGCAAATTGGAGCTAAATTGGAGTTGGAATTCATTGAAAGAATTGTGAAAATCGATTCATGTTCACTCTTTTATCCACAACTTTTGACTCGATGCTGATATTGAGTTGATTCTAGCGGCATTGGAAAGTAGGCTTGAAGAGCTTTCCAACGATAGGTTGCACGGCCCAAGGCGAGTTGTATTATGAGAGATATGGGCTTCGTAAGTTGGTCCAGTCTGCAGGAACTTCTACGCGCACGCGGTTTTGATTATTTCGGCCATTTAATGATTTATTTGGCTTCCTTATCTTGTAATTTGGTTTCCTACTAGTATTAGGAGTTATAACTATATATTAGAGGTTTTCTAATTAGAGGAGGACATCTATTACTCACTTTTCAATATCACGTTATTTTGTTTCTCTAGTTTTCTCTCTAGTTTATGCCCTAGTTTGTTTCTATTGCTACTTTCGAGATTCAAGATTCAAGCTTTCATATTCATCTTCAATATTAATCAAGTTTTATTCTCTTCTCTTCTCTTTATTATTATTTTAATTATGTTTTCCATTATGTTTATTGCTTTTATTGCCATGATTAGTGAGTGATCTTTTTATCTAGGATTAAGTTGAGCCCTAGTATGGATTGATCATGTAAATTATTCTCCAATTCCCATGTTATTGAATTATATGTTTAGGGTTTGATAAGATTGTTGTTATTGTCAATTGTGCATCTTGATTTAGCCCTAGTTTTATATTATCAACGAAAGTTGGAGTTGAGATTAGGAATATTTAGTTGATGTTAAATTGTTATTTTATTAATTGAGTTCATCAACGAAAGTTGGGTCTTAATTTAGATAATCTTGTTATTGATTTGAATTCTCCCATGAAAATAGGTGAGAACTAAGATTGGGAATTATTTGACATTGGTTCTTAATGCTTCTAATTATGTGTGTAAGCCATGAAAATAGGAGACATACATGTTAGTTAGGCCTTTTGCTATCACGAAAGTGAGCTTTAGGTATTGAGGAATGACCGAGTATTTAGTTTCGGTTCGCAACTGTGCTTTATTACTGAGTCATAAGGGGAATGTCAATATCGCCTAAACTATAATTGAATAACTGGGATGTGAGTTATATTTTGATCAATTCATATTAGTGGTGATGCTTAATCTTAGTGTTTTAATTATCATATTCATTGAGTTTGTCATATTCTGTCATTAGTTTAGCTATTTGTTTATAGATTCTCTTGACATTTGGATTGTGTAGCTATTTCATAGTCTAAAATTAACTAGTGTTTAATCTTGCACCTCCCTGAGTTCGACCCGTATGTGCTACGACACCGTTCACTTACGGTATTAAAATAAAACCCTAACAAGGGGTCAAATTTTGGCTTTGGGCTCGAAGCGAATAGCTGCAGACTGGGACCCAGGTATTACCGAGGTTGCTGCAGCACGTTATGCGCTTGAGCTTGCTCATAGGCTCGACTTTGCTACTCTCTCCTTGGAAGGTGATGCTGTACTCGTGGTGAATGCTGTGAAGAAAGATTAAGTTGGGTTGTTCCTTTTTTTTCGAGTAGTGAAGGATATTGTAAGGATGGCTAGGGACCTTAATGCTTTTATTATATCTTATGTTAAACGAGCGGGCTATACTGTAGCCCATCTGTTAGCTCGTTGGGATGTTGAATGTAATTCTGAGCTTGTGTGGCTTGACTCTTATCCCCAAAGTGTGCGCATTTTGGTGGAGCTTGATCTAATATAATTCCCTGCCTTGGCTTTTCCTCTCAAAAAAACATCATCCCTCCCAATATGGAGAGATTTAGTTTGAAAAAAAAAATTGAGCTCCACTTCGCCCTTTCCTTCCGGATCCTCTATCCCTTCTCTTCCTTCACCTCCTTGATATCCAAATAAACAAAATGTCAAATATGTCTGAATAGTTGTATATTTCCTAGTACATAAACAGTAATGATCCTATTTCTTCTAGAAAAGCTAGCTTTGCGATCTATTCCTTTGTGGAAAAGTGGAATAATCCTTCCCCTTTGATGAAAGAGGAGTTTAGTTTTTGCCCCAGGGCTGCAATAGGTAGAAATAGAAAGGACACTTTTTGGCATCCCCCTTCAGTCAATGTTTATAAAATCAATTTTGATGGCTCTAAGCTTAATAATGCTAATAGTTCTTTTGGATTTGTTATTCGTGATCATGCAGGTGAGGTTCTTCCGGGTCGGTGCGAAATCTTTGGGGGTCCATACGAGCATTCTTCAAGCGTAAGCTTGGGGTCTCCTAGAGGCCATCGGGGGCTCGCTTCCGAATCTCGAGAATATTATTGTCGAGGGAGATAATTTAGTGGTTGTTAATGCTATTAATAATGTTTGGCAAATTCCGTGGGAAATTAATAATATTATTTGGGATGCAGGAAAAGAATTGGAGAAGTTCGTTTCCTTCTCAGTAGATCATTGCTTTCGGGAGGCCAACCGTGCAGCGGATTTCATGGCTCATAGGGGGTATTCAGTGAATTCGCTTTTGTATTGTTTCCCTCCTTTTGATGTTGATTTCTCTCTTCTCATCCGTAGCGATGTTTTAGGTTGGCCTCCGGACTAGGGGCCTTTCCTAAGTTTTTCTTTCCTTTTCAAAAAAAAAAAAAAAAAAAAAAAAGTAATGCAGTATTTCTTCATGGATTATGCATCATCATGCATACACGATTAATGCACGATTTAATTGGTAAGGACGATGGACTACATACTTATTAATGATTGAATATTTAAACTGACTAAAATCAAACACTATCTTTGATGAAGCTGGCAACCTGATTGTAGTATTAACATTGCGTGGAATAAAGAGCAATCAAACTAATTATAAATAGGGACAATTGAAACATATGAAAGACACACATTTCCTCTACACTTTGAAATTCTCAATCATCTTCCAACTATAGGTAACACTTAAATATTATTTATATATACAATGGAAGGAAAGATGTTGTCCTGCAAGTCCAAGAAGAACATAGTAGCAATTGTTTTCATCCTAGTTCTAGGTAATTATATATGTCACTTTATTTTCTTGCATTATATTATTGATATATGAATTCCTTACTAGCTCGATGTTATCAATTCATTATCCAATATTCCAATTACTAGTTCATATTACCATATCATTATGACAATCAATTTTAATTTGTATAAAGGGAGTAATGACTTAGCTACCATATAATGTTTGTGTTTCGAATTTTGGCAGTGCAAATCATGGCTGGGAATGTAATAGCAGAATGTGGTCTTGGAGGTGATAGTTGTCATGGTTTTGGTTCGCATTGCTGTTCGGATTATTATTGTGCCTCTCGAGATGGTTTTCAATGCAAAAAATGTAAGGAAAACATTGACATTTGGGTCTTTATATAGTATTTCTTTCAATCTCTATATTTGTAAGGTATAAAGTTATTATAATTTTTTTATTACTTATAATTAAAGACTGATATTCATGATTATATGCTGGTAAAACTTAAAGGGTAACGATATATGCAACCCTTAGTGCTGCATATAAGCATTACATATATTTCCTAAAATGGTATACATTTGGAAATTTATGACAAAAACATGCATAAATTGGTGTAATTATTGTTTAGTTTTTATTAAACTTTCATTTTCGATCTTCTTATATGCAGCCGTAATTTTCCAAACTTCAAAGTTAAACTGCGTAATATATAAAAAAATTGAGGTAGTATTATACTTTATATGGTGTGATAGCTAGGTACAATTCAAGTTCAAACATATATATGATTACATGTTCGTTAATTCAACATAAACCATAATTTGGTAGTGAATTATTGCCTTGGTGGAAGACGCTATGTATTACTCTGCAGCAATGAAGAACATGCACACGTAGTCTTCTTATTAGACAGTCTGATCTAACTGACTAGATTTTTTACTTAATCTTTTAGTATTTTATTTTACTTCTTAACTTCTAGACTCATTGCTATAACTTTTTTAGGCTAACTTATTATCTATCATTTGTAAAATTGTAACTTTTACCAATTCTAAACTAATGTATAGTTGAACCTATGCATGAGACCATCATATATAACTACTTGGAAGAGGCTACTTAAAACTATAGAAAAATAACGTCTTTATATTACCAGTAGCTTTCTCTTATCACATTTACATATTTATAATGTTACTTATGACAATGTTGCATTTTAACTTTGTTCTAGACCCAAACCCCAGTTGCAAAGAAGTTGGAGAAAAATGTGGTATAGGACGGGGTAGCTGCTGTGGGAGAAGCAAATGTTCAGGCTTTAAAATTCGAGGCACTTGTCAAAAGCCATGATATTGATAGTGCTCGCCTGCAATATGAACTATACATGGGTCCTGAAGTCTCTGTTGAAGCACCATTTTTCTTCGGCTTTTCCTTTGGTTTAATTAATTTGTTTGTCTTTGTTATTTTGCAATGTTTCTTTTGTTGCGTAATTTGTTTCTTTGCTCGATCGAGTTGTATTTGTTGACTTATGATAATTGCTGTGTGTTTGTGTCGGACGTTAATTTGATACTAATAAAGTTTGTGTCTTCGCTTCTAACTACCCAGTCCATTGGTTAACCTAATTATGATATTCAGGTGGCATGTTTTGTATTAATATTGAAACTAAATTCATAAACTCAAGAAAGTTATAGGAATTTATGAAACCTAATGACTTTGTGTTATTACATTGCCCTTGCTCGATGACAAAATATACAAGAGTCCGTTAACAAATAGTAGTATTTCCTCCGTTTTAAAATACTTGACACAGTTTGACTCACTATACACACAATCTTCTTTAAAAACGAGTTTTGTAAATTTTATGTAAGGCAAAATATAATCATGTGGGATCTTGTTAATGATATTCGTCTCGACATATACTTTCATAATATCAACTTTTTATAATTTTTACTTGTAGAGGATTAGAATTATTAATGGTTAAAAATATGCATTGACAAGCGTGTCGAGAAAATTGTGTAAATTATTTTGAAATAGAGGAAGTATATATTTGAAGCGCAAGTACAATATACGACTATCCCCATCTTGTGGTGCCGCCCCTTCTAAAAACTAACCCATTTTTTTTGTATCCGTTTCTCGTCTTGTTGTCGTGTCGTTCAAACTTTGACAGCTCTAGTCTACAATGTATGAAAATGAGAGTGGATGGGTTATAAATGATACATGAAATGAAGTTGCTGAAAAATAAAAGTCATAATTTATATCTGAGTATTCATCAATCCCGTGTTATTATGCATGGTACTTTCGTAAATAATTACAATTTTTGTTAGATATCATTTGCAAACAGATCACCTTTTATCTTCTCCAAATACCTATTTTATTTGTTTCTCTCTGATTTCTAACTTTGTACCAAAACGAATCAAAATGAAAACAATTCCCGTTTGTTAAACCCAGTGGCGGATCCAGTAATTTATGAATGGTGGGTCACTACCGACTAGGTTGCACAGAGACGGGTATGAGTACGGGTACGTATACGGGTTCAGATACGCACATCCATACATGATAATCCATGAATTTGTCAAACATATCAATCAAATTCACTTAAACTATTCAAATTTAATCCCATATCAACACATTATGCATATATACCAAATAATTTCACATTAGAGGGAAATCCTATCCATCTCCAACTAATTCCACCAAAGACATAAAACACATAAAACCAAAGGCTCATTCATGGCCTCTCCGAAAACTTCACATGATAGGTCCAATTCTAAAAATCCTAAAACAAGAGTTTTAGTGCATTACCTGAACACAATCAATCAAACCTTCAAAGCTAATCCAAAGCTCATAGCGTCATACTAGTCATCATTCACCAATTAGCCACTGTAACAAATTATATTAAATTAACAACAATACATATAACAATAATAAATTAACAATAATAAATTTAGGCATTTAGCCACTGTAAATCTATTAGCCAAGTTACAATTCTACATAAAAACCACTATTTTGATATAATGGCCCTAGAAAAGTAGTCACAACAACACTTTTCTTTGCAGCAAGGACCTCTGCAACTAATTATGTTGACCCTTAGTTTTGGATGATGACTGCCTTACAAACTTCCTGACATATTGGTTTGTTTGATAAATAGTGTTTTAGTTCCGGAGTAGGAACTTGATTGTCTAAGTGAGTTCCAGGGTTGGAATCTTGTATGGCGGGGCACTTATAATCAAGACAAAGTAATATATACACAACAACAAGATTTAATCTACAAAATGATGTTTTATGATTCGAGTTCCTGATCTCAGTTCCTCAAGGAACTGTCTGTTGTTCCTGAGCTGGGACGAATAATCTTCAGAGTTGAAGATTGAAAGAGATGGCGTAACTTCTAAGTCCAAGAGTCTGTACTTAGGATTTATGTAAGTAAATTATATTGCTTAAGTTTAGGGAACTAAATGGAACTTATTAAATGCAACAAGTGGTTTTGAAAAATATTTAATTGAGAGTTTTTAGGAAATATTGTAAATAAATAAAATGGTTTTTATTTTCTAAATAAAAATCTCTTTTAATTACTGAGCAAGTAAAAATAAATTTCCTAAGTTAACTCCTTGTTTTTCTCAACTACTAAACCACTTACTGTTAGTTGGTTTGAACATGTCTTTGCTTGTTTCTCAAGAAGTGTGAACGTGGGAAAATAGTTCTACGTGGGTTACTGCTTCACACTTAGTGGAGGAATAAGTGGAACTAACATGAGAAGACTTCACTATAAAAGGAGAAGTCTCTCTCATTACAAACCACCAACTGAAAACATATTGTCTAAGTCTAAATCTTAAGAGTTTTCATAAAAAGTCAGTTGCATTCAATAAGTGTTCCAAAGTTCCTTATATATCTAAGTTCAATATATTTACTAGAGTGTTTCTCATTTTGAGTTGTAATTTGGGGATCAAGGGTTGAGTGACTCTTGTAAAGACTTAGAGTTAAGTCAGTGAATGTAGGCTTCGGAGTAGAAGCGATAGAGAGAAGAGTTCCAATAATCAAAGGGGATTATTGTGGGAATTTGAGTTCGAAAGGAACTCAAGTTGTAGAGAGTGATTGTAATAAAGTTATTGCAATAATATAGTTTTTGAGGTTTTCCCTTCTTGATAAGGTTCAAGAAGTTTCCTCAATTTTATATATTTCCATCTCTCGTATCTCTGTTTCTTTAAAGCTTTAATTCCGCGAGAAACTTTGCTAAAAGTTCCAAAGTACAATTCACCTCCCCTCTTGTACGTGTTCCATTCAAGTGTCAATTGGTATCGTAGCCGGAGCTCACGTAATACAGAAACCCCGTTGAGTAAAGTTCCTGAAGAAGATGGATACACACGAGAAACTCGAAGAAGGTTACTCCACGCAAAGGCCACCAATGTTCAACGGAAAGTTCTATACGTATTGGAAAAATCGCATGGAACACTACAAGAAAATCACAAAATAACGACGGCCTATCAGCGACGGCTAGGAAAACCGTCGGCAAATCCATAGTAAGCGACGCGCTATAAGCCGTCGTTGATTACCGTCCGCTTTGTATCATTTAACGACGGTTTAGCTCGTCGTTGATAAATAACGACTGGCTAACAATGGCCGTTGATTTTGTGGAATTAAAAGCATAATTTTTTTTAGCTTGGGCGACGGTTAGAAACGGTCGTTGATTTCTGAAGGGGGGGGGGGTTTAATTGAATCTGGTGTTTCATCGGGTTTTATTTTCAACAAAAAAATGGAGGGAAGTACTTTGGGCGAGCACAACAAATGACGAAACCACCTCCACCTCGCCTTTCCTCCTTCCTCCAGCCAACGGCAGCGACGAAACCCACCTCCACCTCACTTCGCCGGCGGTAAGCTTTACTTTCTCCTTTTTTTTTAAAATTTTTGTACTCATGAACCAAACCCTAACAATTGGGTTTTTTCCTCGTGAGAGAAGTGAACTTCAGGCGACGACCTTGGGCGACGAAGTTGCATCGACTCTTGCCGGACCTACATTTCGCCGGTGGTAAGCAGGTGCCAATACCTATTTTTTTTTAATAATTTGTGTACTCATGAAACTAAACCCAGAAAATTTGGTTTTTGCTAATTCTTGTTATTTCTCCTAAAAATTCGAATCTTGTTTTTGTCAGTTTTTTACTCACATTTTGTTAGTCTTGCTTTATTTTATGTATATTTCTTCATTTAAGTGTTTGATCTTATAATAAATCATTTCTTTAATCAAAGTTCATACTACTTATTATTTTTTCATATAATTTCATAGTCAGATTTTAGTGATTTGGTGAGTGAAATCAGTAACAAGAAAGAGCATGTGGGTATTTTTGTTTTCTAACATTTGGTGGAAAAAAAGAATTGGTGAAAGTAACCCAAAATTGTTGGACTTAATATCAAAGGAAAAACAAAGGATGATGAATAATGAAGAAAGAAGATATGGGTGTTGTTCATCTGATGAAAACAAGCTTGAACTTAGGCTATTATTTTTTATTTTAGAGATGATGCATCTATGTGTGTTCTCTATGGATAATGATTTACATCCATTTAATTTGTTTGTTATTTGGTAATGCAAATGTAAACGTTTACGTTTTTTATCATATGCATTGTACTTTCTGGTGAACATGTTGAGAATTTGGAATTAAGTTTGTTCACAGCGTTTAAAGGTGCCGTTGAATAATTGATTTTCTACATGATGTAGGATTACGTAGCACTTTGGTGTTTCTCTTTGGCTTAATTGTAAGGTTAGTAGCAATTTTTTACCATATTTTGTCTTCAATTTATATTGTTTTCGTTCATGTAAATTCTATATTTTAATTTTTGTGTAAGTTTTTCATCATGAAATATAATGTATTAAAAAAACGTTTGTTTAGAGAATGTTAAAAACTATAAAAAATTTAGTTTATATTACTTTGAAGATTAAGTTACTTTAATTGTATAAGTTTAAGTTACTATATAATTATCACAATAGTTTTTATAGTGGTTCGTTTATTAAAGGTTATAAAAGTTAAAAACTATATAATTATGACAATAATTTATTTATTGCACATTCCTTTATCTAGTTTACACTATTTAAATTGTTTATATTATTTTTGACATATTTGTTTTCGTGGAAATAGTTTGGATGAGGTTATAAATTAAAGTTAAGTGTTTAAATAAATATGTTTGCATCATCATGTGCATAGATACCCGTTCAAGGTATACTCATTAGGAGTATATCTTGAATAGTCCCCGATTGGGATCGTTCTTCGACGTTTGACCTCACTTAGGTGGTGAATGTATGCCTTTTGTTCTATTCTATGTAATTTCCTAGTGATGTTGTTTCTCTATGTTGTTCTCTCGGGTACATATGTAAGCTTTTACGAAGCCGACATTGTGTACTTGGAGAACTCATGGGAAATGCCGCCGAATTTACGTAGAAGCAAATAGTTGGCATACATTCACTAAGTGGGGTTAGACGTCGAAGAATGGGTTAGGTTGGAGTGATAAGGACCTTTGGACATCATTTTAGGCCCTATATGTATTTCACAAATATGTTTTAATTGTACGTATGTTGGTTGTTAATGAGTATTGTCATTGAAATGGTTTAGAATTGTAGAATTGGTCACCATGAAACGGAAGGAGCGTTGGCACAGGGGGAGTGAGGGGGAAGGGCGGGGGGGCAATGCGCTCTGGGAGGGGGGGGGGAGGGGGAGGGGAGGGAGGCCGCAGCCGCCAGGGGGAGGCGGGGGGGGGAGGGAGGGGAGGGCCCGCAGCCCGTGAGAGAGGGGAGGGCGAGGGGGGGGGAGGGAGGGGGGCCGCAGCCGCCAGGGGGAGGGCGGGGGAGGGGGGGAGAGCCCGCACCTGTGAGGGGGAGAGGGAGGGGGCCGCAGCTAGCCAGGGGGAGGGGGGGAGGGGCGGGAGGACCCGCAGCCGCCAGGGGGAGCGGGGGGGGAGGGCAGGGGGCCGCAGGGGTAAGTGAGGGGGAGGGCGGGGGGGAGGGGAGGGGGCCTGCGCAGCCGCCAGGGGGAGTGAGGGGGGGGGGGGCGGGGGCCAGCAGGGTCGGGAGGGGGAGAGGGCAGGGGGGAGGGGAGGGGGATGCGTCCGAGGGGGAGGGCGGGGGGGAGGGGAGGGGCTCGCAGCCGCCAGGGGGAGTAAGGGGGGGAAGGGCGGGGGGAGTGCAGCCAAGCGGAGTGGGGAAGGGCGGGGAGGAGGGAGGGGGAGTGCAGGCCAGCAGGGGTCAGTGAGGGGGGGAGGGCAGGGGGAGTGCAGGCCAGCAGGGGGTTAGTGAGGGGGGAGGACAGGGGGTCAGTGAGGGTTCGCTGTTTCTAATATCTTACATTTTATTGTGTTTTTTTTAATCTTGCGCGTTTCTACTTTCTTGCATTTTAGGTAATCATGTCTAATCCTAAGGGCCGCGGAGGTCGTGGGACTTTGACTCCGAGGGAGCTTTTTCAGTCACCAGATGTACAAGGAAGTCAGAACTCTATGTCAGAGACACAGGGAGATGATTCACAGGCACGTGACATTGGTGACCACGTACCGGAGACTCCGATAACTCATACGGAGGAAGGTGAAGGTTCGAACCGTGCACCAAGAAAGGTTTTAAGCCCTACTGGATTGTGGTAAGTTCGTAAGCCTTCATTTCATGATATTTGTATGCAATGATATTCACAATTCACGTGTTTGTTTGGTTTTCAATTCAGGTTTGATGATAACAAGGTTAGTGGGTCCATCACTGACATTTTCCAGGGCCATTTTCGACAACCTTGGTTCAATTACAGTGAGGTCGACAATGCAACAAAGACGCATTGGTGGAACATTTTCACAGTATGAATGAATCGAATTATGAAAAATTTCATTGATTATATTACTTTATGAATATCTTTGTTTAATGTTTGACTAAAGGGTATTTACGAATGGGCTCCTGAGTTAGAAGGCCTAGCGAAGAAGGATTACAAGAAAAAAGCTTCATCTCGTCTGAGAGACTTGCGATACTGGGTGGTTAAGAAAGCCAAAGAAAGGCCGAAATGGTTGGGGGAGACGATATACGAAGACATGAAGAAGAGAAGTGAAGACCCAACATTTTGGGAAAAATCTGAACAGGCGAAGAAGAACCGAAGAGGTGGCTCCCTGTCTAATCCAATTGAGCCGTCACACTTTCAGGGTTCTATTTCGGCGGCACAAAGATGCTAGGAAGATGGTAAATATGTTTCATATCTACTACTTAGTGTAATTTACATGAATATGTTCCATAAAGCCTTTGTTAATTCAACAATGTCTACAGGCAAAGAGTAGAGGAGGAGTACTCCCTACTGCTCCCGAGTTGTTCTTGAAGACTCATTTCAAGACTGTTCCTGGAAAAGGAGAAATTCCAGCAAACAAGAAATCAAAGCAAATCTCGGTACATACTTCTAAACATATATTTATAGGCAAATATGATTGAATCAAATATAGGCCATTTTAGGTTAAGTAGGAAATTGAATGAATACGAGTAGTTTGATGCTAGTTTAAGTTATAACCACCTCAAACATCATATATGTAGTTAGTTTAATGTATTTATAAGTTGTTTTGATTGAAAATACACAAAGTAGGAAAGTTAGAACCAAATGTAGGCTAATATAGGCCATTTTAGGCCTTTTTACTTGAAATTGAATGAATACGAGTAGTTTGATGCTAGTTTAAGTTATAAACACCTCAAACATCATATATGTAGTTAGTTTAATGTATTTATAAGTTGTTTTGATTGAAAATACACGAAGTAGGAAAGTTAGAACCAAATGTAGGCTAATATAGGCCATTTTAGGCCTTTTTACTTGAAATTGAATGAATACGAGTAGTTTGATGCTAGTTTAAGTTATAAACACCTCAAACATCATATATGTAGTTAGTTTAATGTATTTATAAGTTGTTTTGATTGAAAATACACAAAGTAGGAAAGTTAGAACCAAATGTAGGCTAATATAGGCCATTTTAGGCCTTTTTACTTGAAATTGAATGAATACGAGTACTTTGATGCTAGTTTAAGTTATAAACACCTCAAACATCATATATGTAGTTAGTTTAATGTATTTATAAGTTGTTTTGATTGAAAATACACAAAGTAGGAAAGTTAGAACCAAATGTAGCCTAATATAGGCCATTTTAGGCCTTTTTACTTGAAATTGAATGAATACGAGTAGTTTGATGCTAGTTTAAGTTATAACCACCTCAAACATCATATATGTAGTTAGTTTAATGTATTTATAAGTTGTTTTGATTGAAAATACACAAAGTAGGAAAGTTAGAACCAAATGTAGGCTAATATAGGCCATTTTAGGCCTTTTTACTTGAAATTGAATGAATACGAGTAGTTTGATGCTAGTTTAAGTTATAACCACCTCAAACATCATATATGTAGTTAGTTTAATGTATTTATAAGTTGTTTTGATTGAAAATACACAAAGTAGGAAAGTTAGAACCAAATGTAGCCTAATATAAGCCATTTTAGGCCTTTTTACTTGGAAATGTTTGAATACGAGTAGTTTGATGCTAGTTTAAGTTATAAACACCTCAAACATCATATATGTAGTTAGTTTAATGTATTTATAAGTTGTTTTGATTGAAAATACACAAAGTAGGAAAGTTAGAACCAAATGTAGGCTAATATAGGCCATTTTAGTCCTTTTTACTTGAAATTGAATGAATACGAGTACTTTGATGCTAGTTTAAGTTATAACCACCTCAAATATCATATATGTAGTTAGTTTAATGTATTTATAAGTTGTTTTGATTGAAAATACACAAAGTAGGAAAGTTAGAACCAAATGTAGGCTAATATAGGCCATTTTAGGCCTTTTTACTTGAAATTGAATGAATACGAGTAGTTTGATGCTAGTTTAAGTTATAACCACCTCAAACATCATATATGTAGTTAGTTTAATGTATTTATAAGTTTTTTTGATTGAAAATACACAAAGTAGGAAAGTTAGAACCAAATGTAGCCTAATATAGGCCATTTTAGGCCTTTTTACTTGAAATTGAATGAATACGAGTACTTTGATGCTAGTTTAAGTTATAATCACCTCAAACATCATATATGTAGTTAGTTTAATGTATTTATAAGTTGTTTTGATTGAAAATACACAAAGTAGGAAAGTTAGAACCAAATGTAGCCTAATATAGGCCATTTTAGGCCTTTTTACTTGGAAATGTTTGAATACGAGTAGTTTGATGCTAGTTTAAGTTATAAACACCTCAAAAATCATATATGTAGTTAGTTTAATGTATTTATAAGTTGTTTTGATTGAAAATACACAAAGTAGGAAAGTTAGAACCAAATGTAGCCTAATATAGGTCATTTTAGGCCTTTTTACTTGAAATTGAATGAATACGAGTACTTTGATGCTAGTTTAAGTTATAATCACCTCAAACATCATATATGTAGTTAGTTTAATGTATTTATAAGTTGTTTTGATTGAAAATACACAAAGTAGGAAAGTTAGAACCAAATGTAGGCTAATATAGGCCATTTTAGGCCTTTTTACTTGAAATTGAATGAATACGAGTAGTTTGATGCTAGTTTAAGTTATAATCACCTCAAACATCATATATGTAGTTAGTTTAATGTATTTATAAGTTGTTTTGATTGAAAATACACAAAGTAGGAAAGTTAGAACCAAATGTAGGCTAATATAGGCCATTTTAGGCCTTTTTACTTGAAAATGTTTGAATACGAGTACTTTGATGCTAGTTTAAGTTATAACCACCTCAAACATCATATATGTAGTTAGTTTAATGTATTTATAAGTTGTTTTGATTGAAAATACACAAAGTAGGAAAGTTAGAACCAAATGTAGGCTAATATAGGCCATTTTACCCACTTTCTTTTACTTGAATATGAGTATATTTAACCAAATGCTGGAGACGTACAAGAAGAAGCTGGACCATTGTACCACTCGGGGTCACAAACGAACCCCGATTTGTTGTATTGGGAGACACAGCTTGGGGGAGGAACCGAGGAAAAGTTCGGGGTTTGGGTCGGGGAGATCATTTGTACTACAACTCTTCATCGTGGCGAGGAGATGGCGGCTCTTCACAACCATATGAGCCGTCCATTTTATCTCGATTGAGGCGCAGTGGATGCAAAAAGGTCGCTGCGCGGATGGAAGAGGTGGAGGCAATGGTCGCAAAGACGGGTGGAAGCGTCAAGCTCGGGCCATTGTTGAGGAAATGATGAGGAACATGTCTAGTTTCGCCACATGTCCTCGAAGTTGCAACCCGGCCCCCTCCACATCGCACCGCACGATGACCCGTGGTTTGGTGGTGGCGGTAGTGCTACGAGACACCCTTGACAAAGGTAGTGTTTTTGGTTTCGCAACTAGGTAACTAACTTTTATGCATTTAGTGTCAATATTTACTCCAGATCTCGCTTTGTTTCTAGATGTGTCGGGTTATTTTTTTGGAACCCGACTTCTACTTTATTTCTCGACACCGGATCTATTTTGCGTACATATATTTAATCTAGGTAGTTTGTCTAACTATAGACATTTAGTGTCTATATTTATCGAGCATCTAGCTTATTAGTTTCCAACTTTGTCGATATATATTTTTTGTAAACACGGACTTCTACTTTATTTCTAGACATCGGGATCTATTTTGTGTACATAATTGTAATCTATTTCATGTAATTATACAAGTATCAATGCAAATTACAAGTATCAATGCAAATTGTAATATATATCAAAATTGCATATTTTTGTAATTGAATGCGATGGAGGAACAAATTTTAGTGTGGTCCACAAGCATGCAAGTGTGTGATGGTACAGTTTAATTATTGGTAACAACAAAAATATTCTAAATAATATTATTTCAAAACAACAACGACGGCTAAACATTAAATCAACGACGGCTAGGCAGTCGTTGTAAGGTATACTATGCATCCAAGGACTTCCACTTCAACGACTGCTTTTACATAATAGCGACGGTTTATAACAGACGTTGATGTGGCCCAAACAACGACTGTTTATAACCGTTGGTGAATTACCGACGGTTTTTAACGGTCGGTAAATCAACGACGGCTATAAACCGTCGTTGATTTAACGGCCGTTTAAAACAATCGTTGGTTTGGTGCCAACGCTCGGTTTTTGGAAACGGTCGGCCGATTACAAGGAAACCGTCGTTAAATTATTTACCGACGGCTTAGCGGTCGTTGATTCCAAATTCAGCGACCACCTGTGCACCGACTGCCGTTTAACGACGGCTTAGCGGTCGGTGATGTTTTACCGACGGTTTTTCCAAAATTACCGACGACTTTTAGCCGTCGTTAAATACGACCTTTCTTGTAGTGGAAGTTTTCATTAAGGCAGAGAACTATCAAGTCTGGAGGGTTATCGAAGTTGGTGACTTCGAGGTAACAAAAACCAATGCCGAAAACGAGGTAGTTCCTAAACCAATGACTGAATTTTCAAAAGAAGATTTTGAAAAATATGAAATAAATGCTATGGCTGTCAAAATCTTGCATTGTGGTCTTGGACCTCGTGAACACAATAGGGTCATGGGGTGTAAGAGCGCAAAGCAAATTTGGGATCTCCTTCAAATCACTCATGAAGGAACAAATGAGGTTAAGCGTTCCAAAATCGATCTTTTAATGTCTAAATATGAACGTTTTGAAATGCAACCAAAAGAAACAATTCAAGATATGTTTACACGATTTACTAACATCACTAATGAATTAGTTTCTCTTGGAAGAATTATTCCCACCGATGAACAAAGTTAGAAAAATCCTCGGAGTATGCCTCAAGATGAACGTTGGAGAACAAAGGTCACCGCCTTGTTTGAAACTAAGGACTTTACCAAGTTCGCATTGAACAATTGGCGTGATCATTGATGACCCACGACCGCATCTTGGAACCGCTGTGTCTTGGAGAGTTCCAAGAATCGAGGCTTGGCTCTTAAAGTCGAAGAAGAGTCGAACCCGATGAAGAAGAAGCGACCATGCTAGTAAGGAAAATGAAAAGGTTGTACAGGAACTACAAACCCGGAAACCAAAAAAGGAAGAAACTCGTTCAAAAAACCAACGAGTTCCAAAACCGAAAATGGCCGCTACAAGTGCGGAGAAACTGATCATCAAATAAGAGACTGTCCTCTTTGGGAAAATGAGAAAGGAAAAGGCAAAGGCAAGGAACTATCCAAAGATAGATACTACAAGTCAACCTTTGCCAAACCTAACTTCAAGAAGGCCATGATTGCTGCGTGGGGAGAAACATATTCTGAAGATGAAGAGGAACAACCTCATGAAGAGACTGCCAATCTTTGTCTTATGGCAAAAACAAATGAAGATGACAAAGTTCCATCTAATGAGGTAAATTCCACTACTCTTCAATCTCTGTCAAAAACCAAATTAATTGAGTTATTGTTGGAAACACTAGTTGACTATAAGAAACTTGGAATATTGAAAAGCCAAAGTGATAAGGCTATGGAACTTAGTAAGAATCATATGGCCTACTTAACTAATGTCAGATCAGATGTACAAAGTAGGTTCTTTGATTTGCTTGACAGGAACACTTCACTTAGTGAGTCCTTTGAAAGAGTTAAAAATGAAAACATTCTGCTTAAAGTTGAACTAAGTCAATACAAGATGCTAAGTTTAAGTCTAGATCCTTCAAGATCTACTGAGATAAGTATGAGAATTTTTAATGTTGATCTAGAAAACTTGAACATTGAATTGACTACTGCTAAAGAACAAAATGAGAAGTTAGAAAAGGAACTAAGTATAGCTAAGGCTAAGAAACAGTCCCTTAATATAACTCCTCAATGGGTTACAGATGCTAAAACAAAAAGAACAGAAGGGCTAGGTTTTTTTTACAAGAAAAGTCATGTGAAAAAGAAAAAATATGGGGATCTACCTAGTGTTAAAGCGCGTTCCTTTTGTGGAAATGGTAACCATGTTCTAAGTGAATGTACTAAGAAGAAAGAAAAGGACATCAAAAATGAAAATTATGTGAAGAAAATATGGGTTAAGAAAACTGATGTGGTGAAAGAAAAGGAACTCGAGGAAACCCGAGTTCCTACAACTGATCACTGATTTTTATGTAGGTCCTAGTGAGGGGGAACAGCTCGTGGTATCTCGACAGCGGGTGTTCCAAACACATGACAGGAGACAAATCTAAATTTCTCTCACTAGAGGCCTATAATGGAGGAGCTGTGACCTTTGGAGACAACAAGAAAGGTGAAATAATCGCCATCGGAAAAGTAGGAAGGTCAAGTTCCCACTCAATAGACAACGTGTTCTTAGTCGAGGGTTTAATGCACACCGCTAAGTATTTCCCAATTTTGTGATAAGGGAAACTCGGTAAGTTTTACTTCGAAAATTGTCAAATTGTAAACAATGACAAGGGGAAGGTTATTTTGGAAGGAACTAGGAAAGGGAACACATATACTGTGGATCTCAACCAAGTTCCAAAAGCCAACTTAACCTCGCCTAAGTGTCATTGAAGATGATTCACTTCTTTGGCATAAAAGATTCTGGCCATGCCAGCCTTTCATTGCTTGAAAAATTAAAATCCAAGGAACTTGTGAGAGGGCTTCCTTCAATCAAGTTCATAAAGGGTAAAATATGTGATCCCTGTGCCAAAGGAAAACATGTTAGAAGTTCCTTTAAACCTAAGAAAATGGTAAGCACTTCTAAACCACTAGAACTGATTCATATGGACTTGTGTGGTCCTATGAGAATACAAAGTAGAAGTGGAAAAAGATATGTCTTAGTGATTGTTGATGATTATTCTCGCTATACTTGGGTAATTTTTCTAGCAAGTAAAGATGAAACTTTTGATGAATTTGTTGCTTTTGCTAAGAAAACACAGAGAACCAAAGGGTCATCAATTAATTCATTTAAGGTCGGATCATGGAACTGAATTTGTCAATGGCAAGTTTGATGATTTCTGCAAGGAACAAGGTATGGATCATAACTTTTCTGCTCCTAGGACTCCACAACAAAATGGAGTCGTTGAAAGGAAAAATAGAACCTTGGAAGACATGGCTAGAACCATGTTAATAGCCAGTTCCTTACCAAGGAACTTCCGGGCAAGCAGCTTAATACAAACTTGTTATATAATCAATAGAGTCATGATTAGATCTTTATTAAATAAGACACCTTATGAACTTTTGAAAGGAAACAAACCTAATATTTCTTATTTTAGAATTTTTGGGTGTAAGTGCTTTGTTCACAATAATGGAAAAACTTAGGAAAATTTGATGAAAGAAGTGATGAGGCGCCTTCTTAGGATATGCCTTAAACAAGAAAGCTTATAGAGTTTATAACAAACGCACTATGTGTGTAGAAGAGAGTGTGCATATTATTTTTGATGAAACCGACAAAGTTGATGTAGTTCAGGAACAGGAAGATTTCGAAATCGGTCTAACTCATTTTTCAGATAAAGATGAAGAAATCTCTCCAACAAGACCAAGCAACATTGTTGATGTGCCTAGAAACCAAGAAGCAGGAGTAAATAAAGAAGTTCATGTGGCAGAGGAACCAGAAGAAACTGAAGCACTTCCAAATGAGAAGGATGAACAGCAGGAACAGGAGGATCAAGGAACTGAGGTGACCGAACCTCGCCGAAAAATGCTCGCAAGCAGAAGTTCCATCCCAAACCATGGAAACATCAAAGTTCTCATCCAATGGATCCGATTATCGCAACATTCGAAAAGGAACTCGTACAAGATCTCAACTAAGGAACTTCTGTGCTTTCCAAGCATTCCTATCCATAATCGAGCCAAGGAACCACACTGAAGCATTACAAGATGCTGACTGGATAACTGCCATGCAAGATGAACTTAATGAGTTCAAGAGAAACAAGGTGTGGCATTTGGAACCCAAGCCAAAGAATCAAAAGGTAATTGGTCTCAAATGGGTTTTCCGTAACAAGCTTCGATGAATATGGAACTATCGTAAGGAACAAAGCAAGGTTGGTTGTCAAAGGCTATAATCAACAGGAAGGTATAGATTTCAAGAAACTTTTGCTCCTCGTTGCTAGATTAGAAGCCATAAGAATCTTAATTGCTTTTGCTTCTTTCATGGGTTTCAAGTTGTACCAAATGGACGTCAAATGTGCTTTCTTAAATGGTTATTTAGAGGAAGACGTCTATGTGGAACAACCTCCCCGGATTTATCGACTCAAATCTTCCTGACCATATCTATAAGCTTGATAAAGCTCTCTATGGACTTAAACAAGCTCCTAGATCATGGTACAAAAGATTATCGAAGTTTCTTTTGCAAAATGATTTCAAACGAGGAAAAATTGATAAAACTTTGTTTTTAAAATCAAAAGGAACTGATCTTTTAGTAGTACAAATTTATGTTGATGATATATTATTTGGTGCTACTAATGAAGTTCTATGCAAGGATTTTGCAGATTTAATGAGCAAAGTGAGTTCGAGATGAGTATGATGGGGGAACTTAACTTCTTTCTTGGTCTACAGATAAAACAAACTGAGAAAGGAATTATGATTCACCAACAAAAATATGTCAAGGAACTCCTCAAGAAATATGACTTTGAATTTGCTAAAGTGAATCACACTCCTATGGGAACAGCCACTAGATTAGATGAAGATCCCAAAGGAAAAAGTGTGAATCAAACAAAGTATAGAGGAATGATTGGATCATTGTTATATCTAACTCGCTAGTAAACCCGACATTTCTTTCAAGTGTAGGTTTATGTGCCAGTTCCAATCAAACCCAAAGGAGTCACATATGACTCGCCGTGAAAAGGATACTAAGGTATCTTCGAGGAAACAGACGATCTATGTTTGTTCTATCCTAGAGATGGTGCTTTCGATTTAAAAGGCTTTGCTGATGCTGATTATGCTGGAGATTTGGTAAATAGAAAAAGCACTTCAGGTATGGTTCAATTTTTGGGTTCCTGTATGGTTTCTTGGAGTTCCAAGAAACAGAATACTATTGCTCTATCCACTGCTGAAGCTGAGTACGTAGGCCGCGCCGCATGTTGCTCACAACTACTTTGGATAAAGCAACAGCTTAAGAGACTTTGGCATAATATATGATTGTGTTCCCATTTATTGTGATAATACTAGTGCCATTTGTATCTTCAAAGATCCAGTTCATCATTCTCGAGTCAAACACATCCATATACGGCATCATTTTTTAAAGGATAATGTGGAAAAAGGTTTAATCAGATTAGATTTTTGTGAAACTGAAAATCAAATAGCTGATATTTTGACTAAGCCTTTAAACAGGGAGAAACATGAGAAAATGAGACTAGAACTTGGAATGATCAAGTTGAGATGACTGCCTATGAGATCTCCCCAAGGTAAAAAATGATAGATTTTAATACATGGCATTGTTATTCCAACACAATTAATTATGTGAAAATATATTCTAAGTTTTCCATTATAGAAACTCATTTTCACTCAT
Source organism: Beta corolliflora (assembly GCA_947648045.1). Lineage (NCBI taxonomy): Eukaryota > Viridiplantae > Streptophyta > Magnoliopsida > Caryophyllales > Amaranthaceae > Beta > Beta corolliflora. Next base: position 77,565 of record CANSZD010001642.1, on the reverse strand, counting down.
AACTTGTGCTAGGTAAGCAACTTCTTTTTATTTTAGTTATATGTTATACAAGGCTAAGCAAGTTTTTTTTTTTTTTTTTTTTTTTTTCTGTATATATGTTTCTCCTCTTCAAATTCCTATCTTTTCTTTTTCTTTTTCTTATTTGTCATTTGTTATCTTTCTTTTCATTTTTTTCTTCTCAAATTTTTCCACGTTTTCTTTAATTTTTTTTTCTTCTTGATTTTTTTTTTCTCTCCTTATACACGGTTAAGGAGATATTTGTTTTCTACTCCTAAATTCACTCCATCACTCCTTTTTTATCTCACCCACTTTTACTCTTTTTATTATTTTTATTTTTACCACATTCATGTTCCAACTTTAATTAATTAAGTGATAAAAATTAAACCCCTCTCTCTCTCCTTCATCCCCCCTACACGCCTAAACCCATCTAATACCACCACTTCATCTTCCTCAAAGAAACTCAAGATTCATCATCCCTTTCAAAATTTTCTCTTTTTAAATCACCATGGCTATCACAAGCCTTAACACAGATCTTCTATCCCACAAAAGAAAAAGAGATCCTTCATCTCCAATTCCCATGGAAACTTCACCATCCCAAAATCCCTCACCACTCCAAATTGAACCACCACCTCTCGCCATAACCGCCGGTGAGGTCTCTGATCAGTCGCCCGCCCAAACACGGACCACCAACGTGCCGGCATCTGTTGTGCCTGCTCGCTCGCCAGCCGCGACTGACTCGGCGAAGGAACTCGATGGTTTCGTTTCGTCGCCCAAGCTTCCCCGCAACAAGAAGAGAAAAACCGCTGAGGGTGCGAAATCCGAGCCAAATTTTTCGGCGGTGAAAGAGAAGGGTCCGAAAATTTCTGCATCTGATATTAAATCAAAACTTCTCACTCAAGGGTTCGCCATTAATTATGGGTGGTGCAAATCAGAAAAACTTGAAGAATTGGTGGAAATTCTTGATCTTCAACAGTGGGTAAATCTTTTTGATACTCATGCTCGTCTTCCAATTTATCCTTTAGCTATGCATGAGTTTTGTAAGAATTTCTCTTGTGAAAATATGGTTTGCACTAGTGAAGTGAATGGCACTACCATATCGTTTGATGTTGAATATTTGGGAAATCTGTTTGGTGTTCCTGATGAAGGGTTTGATGAATATGTTAAAGGGAAGATGAAAGTCAGGATTAATAATCTTGAGAGTGCTGAAATTGTGAGGAAAATAGGGGGAAACTATGACAAATCTTCCACCACAAAACATAAATTTCTCTCCCCTTTGCAAAAACTGTTGTTCAATGTAGTTTGGAGAGGTGTAGTTCCTCGTACACAAAAGAGGGATGATGTCAACTTATTTGATGCATGTTTAATTTACAGCCTTGAAAATCATATTCCTATCAATTTTCCTGTTTTAATGATTAAACATCTAGCCCACTGCATTCCTGGAAAGTTGAGAGTTGGCTATGGTTCCCTCCTCACTGCCATTTTTAGGAACCAAGCAGTTGACCTTAGTTCCTATGAGGAACATGTGGTTTCTAATGCCCAAATCTTACAAAAAGGGTTTCTCTCTAAGTTGAATCTGGAAGTGGTTGATAAGTGTGTTAGGTTTCTCAAGGAAAAAGTGGAAGAAGTGGGTACTTCTGATAAAGAAGAAGAAGAGGGAGAAAAGAGGCACGTTTCTGTGTCAAAAAGGAAAAGTGTTCGCATAGCTAAGAAATCTCAATCCTCTGTTTTCATGGATATAAGTGATGAGGAAGATACTGATGTTATCTTGGAGGTTCCGGGAGGAGAGGAACAATTGGGTTCTCCTAGGAACACCACTTCAGTTCCTGTGAGTTCACCTCCTGTTCCTAAGAAGAAAGGAACTTTGAAAAGTTCAGTTCCTCATGGCTCAGGAACAGTTCCTGCGAGTGTACCCTTCGATTTTACGGGTTTCTCTGGTTCCCTTGGTTTGGTTCAGAAACTACAAAGGATGAGCAAATCAAGGAACTCCAAGCTACTGTTTCTCAGATGAAGGAACTACAAGAAGGAACTGTTTCTAAGATTGAGTGCCCGCGAAACAAAGGGCTCTCCCGGTTTCTCCGGGTCAAGGAACTTCAAGCCTCATTTCACGCTTCTCGCTCATACCTCCTCCTCTCATGCTACTCTGCAAAAGATTGATGACCTCACCATTGAAGTAGTTCAAGAAACCTCGGAGCCAAATGATGCTTAGCTTTTTCTCTTCTAGCCTCCTGTTTCTCTCTTTTGTCACTATGTTGGTTTTTGTTGGAACAGTTTAAATTTTTTATTCTCTTTCTTTTTCGTTTTGGTTTGCTTCACTTTTTGTGGGTGATTCTTCTTTGGCCTTTCCTAAAAACTTGCTATGTTATGTATTCCTATGACTATCATAATTAGTTGTTGTTTCAGTTGCTTCATAACTTGTGTGAAATGTGTTTTTGTTTTGGATTTACTTGTTTCTACCCACTTTCATAGTTGGGTGCTGTGTTTTGGAATATCTCTGCCTGTGTTGTCCTCTTTTTTGTTAATGCCAACAAGGGGAAAATCATTGCAAACATCTTAAGGCGGTTACACCATTGTTCCATACCTCATAAACTCTTGTCTCCTGTGAAAATTAAAAATTGGTAAATTTTATTTCTTTTTGTTTGTTAGGGATTATATCATGGAGTATTCATTATGTTTATATCTTTTGTTGTGAAAAGTTTGCTTGTGTTGTCATCACCAAAAAGGGGGAATATTGTTGACCCTTAGTTTTGGATGATGACTGCCTTACAAACTTCCTGACATAGTGGTTTGTTTGATAAATAGTGTTTTAGTTCCGGAGTAGGAACTTGATTGTCTAAGTGAGTTCCAGGGTTGGAATCTTGTATGGCGGGGCACTTATAATCAAGACAAAGTAATATATACACAACAACAAGATTTAATCTACAAAATGATGTTTTATGATTCGAGTTCCTGATCCCAGTTCCTCAAGGAATTGTCTGTTGTTCCTGAGCTGGGACGAATGACCTTCAGAGTTGAAGATTGAAAGAGATGGCGTAACTTCTAAGTCCAAGAGTCTGTACTTAGGATTTATGTAAGTAAATTATATTGCTTAAGTTTAGGGAACTAAATGGAACTTATTAAATGCAACAAGTGGTTTTGAAAAATATTTAATTGAGAGTTTTTAGGAAATATTGTAAATAAATAAAATGGTTTTTATTTTCTAAATAAAAATCTCTTTTAATTACTGAGCAAGTAAAAATAAATTTCCTAAGTTAACTCCTTGTTTTTCTCAACTATTAAACCACTTACTGTTAGTTGGTTTGAACATGTCTTTGCTTGTTCCTCAAGAAGTGTGAACGTGGGAAAATAATTCTACGTGGGTTACTGCTTCACACTTAGTGGAGGAATAAGTGGAACTAACATGAGAAGACTTCACTATAAAAGGAGAAGTCTCTCTCATTACAAACCACCAACTGAAAATATATTGTCTAAGTCTAAATCTTAAGAGTTTTCATAAAAAGTCAGTTGCATTCAATAAGTGTTCCAAAGTTCCTTAAATATCTAAATTCAATATATTTACTAGAGTGTTTCTCATTTTGAGTTGTAATTTGGGGATCAAGGGTTGAGTGACTCTTGTAAAGACTTAGAGTTAAGTCAGTGAGTGTAGGTTTCGGAGTAGAAGCGATAGAGAGAAGAGTTCCAATAATCAAAGGGGATTATTGTGGGAACTTGAGTTCGAAAGGAACTCAAGTTGTAGAGAGTGATTGTAATAAAGTTATTGCAATAATATAGTTTTTGAGGTTTTCCCTTTTTGATAAGGTTCAAGAAGTTTCCTCAATTTTATATATTTCCATCTCTCGTATCTCTGTTTCTTTAAAGCTTTAATTCCGCGAGAAACTTTGCTAAAAGTTCCAAAGTACAATTCACCCCCCCTCTTGTACGTGTTCCATTGAAGTGTCAAATTACTAATGTAATAATTCCTTAAACTGTCTTAGATGAATGACCAAATGACAAAAGATTAAACACCATCATAATTTACATTACGGGACTGATAAGGCCAGCAAGATAGCAGTTGCGGATAATGGATATAGACTTATAGAGAACAGACCAGAATATGTTGGCAGGTCACAACTCACAAGGCAACATTGTACATATTGCAGATTGCACTACGTTAGAGCTCAGCTTGACAAAGGTTCTACTTGCGCTAATACATGTTTGCAGGTACCAAGACCTAAACCTACTCACAACGTTCCAGAAGACACAGGTTTCCTGCACAGAACATTTCATTATCATTCTGCATCAGAAAGCAAAAACTTCAAGACCACTCTGAAGAAAAGGCAAGTGCTATTTTTAGCTGATAAAATGCGGGAGGGAAAGAGAGAGCTCTTCAAGTGAGAATTTCTCTAACCAACCAATCTAAGCTGGGGTATGCAAAGTGAATCACGAGGAAAGACGGGAAGGCAAACAAAACAGTAATGAGAAGATACAAGGCCAAGATGGCGGCACTAGCTGGTATTGCGTAAAGGGTGACAAGAAGGAAAATCACCACAAGGGGAAATTTAGCGGTCAAGTGCACTACGAATGAAAATTAGGGTTTGCGTAAAGGGTTTGAAACTGAATCGTCAACAGATTACCAAACAAACATTCAAATTCAACGGCAATTAACACACAAATTACCAAACAAACAATCTTCAACATCAATTAACACACAAATTCAACTAAATCTCTAAAAACTCAAAACTAAACCAATGAAACTGAATTTCAAACAAACAAAAAAAACTCACTTGACGTTTAGCGAGAGAAATCCTAATGAAACATGCTGCCAATTTTCCATAGACTATAAAATATAATCAACAAAATCAGCATTAACATTGATAATGCCCAATTAAAATATAATGCCATTTCAATTTTCAAACACCAATAACACCCAAATCAAAGTACAACAACAAAATTAACATTTATAACAATTCTAAATTATATAATCAGATATATAAACACCCCTAACAAGTGAAATTGTAATTTATTTTCCAATTCTCATGAAATTGATAAACCCTAATCTATAAAGTAAAACAAGAAATCAACAAAATTGAGCAGATTAAGATGTACCTAGTCACGAGTCACGACTCTTGGAGGTTGTCCGTCCACCGTCCACCGTCGTCCACCGAGTTCCGAGCCAAAACGTTGCGGCTGCAGGTCGGCGATTACGAAGCAACCAGGCAACAACAGCCAACAGGAGGTCCGAGACTCCAAGTCACGATTTCACGACCGTCTTTAGATGCGCGCGCCGCCGCCGGTAAGGGCGTATGAGGGAGGAGTGAAGGTGACTGGATCTGAGGTTGTATGAGAGAGAAAGGGAGAACTTTGGTCTGAGATAAAGTGAGATGTGAGAGAAAGAGAGTTTGAGAGAGTTTGAGAGAGTGTGAAAATGAAAATGAATCGCTGAAAGATGCGTGAATTGGAATAGATTTTTTTTCCTTTTTTTTATTGCTGGTGCACGTGCACTAGGGTGTTATGAGCTAAATCTGCCACTGGTTAAACCTACCTTCTCCCTCTCTCTAAACCCTAGTTTTCTTTTTTTTACCTAAGAGCTATCACCTTGGCCCCTTTTGGGTGGTAGTAAACCTTGTTTTTTTTCTTTGGTTTCTAAATTTGTTTGCAATAAATCTCCAATCACTCTCTAATGGAGAAATGCTCTACTCAAATATTGGATTAAATCTACCCATATGTTGGATATTTTGGTATTTTTTTTCTTTAACATATTGTTGTCACTATCACTCATAGTGCCTGATAATGGAGACATTTGCCGAACCACTAATCAGGGATCCTTGTAGGACATACAAGCTACCACTTTTAATTTGATACCCTTCATATATCAACACAAGTGCACCCCTAAATCCTAATCACCTTCAATACTCCACCTTCCGCTACGTACTTACACCCATTATTGTCAAGAATACCAAGAGAGATCAGGTTATTCTTCATTTTCGGAACATAAGCTGTGTAATGAATAATGATGGCATCTTTATACCTTTTTTTTTTTTTACTAATTTTAAGAAAAAATAAGCAAGTTTAAAAAAAGTTAGGAAAGTTTTAGAAGTTCAGAAAAAATAGAAAAAGTTTAGAAATATTTTTAAAAAAATAAATAAGATGAAGAAATTAGGTTTTAAATTCGTTTCTTTGATGGCTTTTACCCCTTAATCTAGGGGAAAATTTTGGATTTTTGGCACGCTTTTTCTGTCTTTCTTCAAATCCAAAACAGTCCAATAAACTTCACAGAGAATTTATCATGCATGGCCCAACTTTTCTTCGACAACTTTCAGATTGATGTTTTAGATTATCTTTTATGTAAGGATTATTATTATTATGGATGGCGCCGTATGGCGTTTTGTTAATGATAATTTCCCCACTCTCATTAAAAAAAAGGAAAATTTGCCAAAAAAAACCTTTTACGAGTTCATTTTTGCGAAAAAAAACCTTATAAATCATTTTTTGCGACAACAAACCAAAATCAATTTTTTTTTGCGAAAACAAACCTAGTATCATTTTCCGGTGTTGACCATAGAAATTCCGGCGTTGACCACCTCTAGCCACCACTACCAACACTTGCACCCAGTCCCCCCACCCACCCCTGCAGCCCCCACTTCACCCCCTAGCCCACCCCCCCCACCACCCGCAGCCCCACCCCAACCCCTCCAAAGCAGCCCCCCAACCCCTCCCCTCCACCCCCTCAAGTGGTAGCCCCCACCCCCCCTTCGCCCCTACCCTCTCTCCTCTCCCTTCTTCCCCTCACTCACTCCTCCCCCTCTCCTCTCCCTTCGTCCATCTCCCCCCCACCGCAGCCCCACCCCATCCCCCCGCAAAGAACCCGTAAAAATCTGAACCCACCACCATCACATGATCATAACACCATGAAACCCCCCACCACAACCACGAAACCCACTACCCACTACCACCACAAATGAAACGAAAACTATCAAAAATCGAAGAACGAAAACCATTGTTTTTGGGTGGTGCAGCGGTGGGGGGGTTCTGGGTGGCGCAGCGGTAGGGGGCGTTCTAGCAGAATGTGGCCTTGAAGGTGATTGTTGTCGTGATTTTGGTTCGCGTTGTTGTTTGGGTTATTTTTGTGCCAATCGAAATGATTTTATATGCGAAGCATGTAAGGAAAACATTGACATTAATTAGGGTCTTCATATAGTATTCATTTGAATCTCTATATTTGTAAGATATAAAGTTAATATAATTTTTTTTATTACTTATAATTAAAGACTGATATCCATAATTATGTGTTGGTAAAAGTTAAAAGTTAAACTGAGTAATATATAAAAAATATTGAGGTAAACTATACTCTATATATTACTCTAGCAGTGAAGAACATGCATAACTAATCTCTTATTAAACAATTTCTAATCACAGTTACTAGATTTTTTACTTAATCTTTTAGTATTTTTATTTGACTTCTTAACTTCTAGACTCATTGGTATAACTTTTTTAGGCTAACTTGTTATCTATCATTTGTAACTTTTACCAATTTTATACTAGTGTATAGTGGAACCATGACGATGCTACTTAATTAAACTACAGAATAATGGCGTCTTTATATTACCAGTAGCTTTCTCTTTTCATATTTACATATATTTATGTTACTTATTACAATGTTGCATTTTAACTTTGTTCTAGACCCAAACCCAAGTTGCAAAAAAGTTGGAGAAAAATGTGGTTTAGGACGGGGTAGCTGCTGTGGGAGAAGCAAATGTTCAGGCTTTCTTAGAGCTCGAGGCACTTGTCAAAAGCCATGATATTGATAGTGCTAGCAGCCTAGCCTGCAATATGAACTATACATGGGTCCTGAAGTCTCTGTTGAAGCACCATTTTTCTTTGGTTTAAGTTTGTTTGTCTTTGCTATTTTCCAATGTTTCTTTTGTTGCGTAATTTGTTTCTTTGCTCGATCGAGTTGTATTTGTTGACTTTTGATAATTTTGTGTTTGTGTCGGACGTTAATTTGATACTAATAAAGCTTGTCTTTGCTTCTAACTACCCAGTCCATTGGTTAACCTAATTATGATATTCAGGTGGCATGTTTTGTATTAATATTGAAACTAAATTCATAAACTCTAGAAAGTTATGAGAATTTATGAAACCTAATGACTTTGTGTTATTACATTGTCATTGATGATAATATTTTTTTTGATTGGTAAGATTAATAATCTTTGGCCTCGTCCCTCGTACGTGAGCTCGACCTGTAAATGATCCAAGCCAAGCTTGGTAAAAATTGATGACAAATAATTGACAATATATACAAAAGTCTAACAAATAGTAGTACTTCCTCTGTTTTAAAAAACTTGACATAGTTTGACTTTTCCACTATTCACACACTCTCTCCTTTAAAATAGGGTTTAGTGAATTTCATGTAAGGCAAATATAGTCATGTGGGATCTTGTTATATTCGTCTCGACATATACTTTCATAATATCAACTTTTCATAATTTTTACTTATAGCGGATTAGAGTTATAAATGGTTAAAAATATGCATTGGTAAAGTTGAGACATGAGTCTCTAGGGATCGGACTGCGGTTATTGTTGAGGGATTGGGAATGGATTCATGGTTTCTTGTCGATCCCGTGGGTTTTGGCTTGAGGCATCCTCCTCCTTTGGAATTCTCTCATGTTATTGATTTTCAAAAGCTAGGGGGATGGTGCCCAAGGAGTGCATGGTGTGGTCGAGGTACGTACTCTAAAAACTTCCTTTATCCTTTCTGCGATTTATGCTAGCCCTAAATTCTGCCGCGTAAACTTTTGTGGAATGAACTTTTGTCTTTTTCGCATAGTGTTAATAAGCCATGGTTAGTAGTTGGTGATTTTAATGAGGTAACAAACAAAAGTGAAAAACTAGGAGGCCGTAATATTTCGTATCATAGATTTAATCTGTTTGTGGATACTATGAATAACTGTAACTTGCTTGATATTGGGTATAACGGGCCAAAGTTCACTTGGACAAATAGTCGTAGTAATAACCCGATTTATGAAAGGCTTGATAGGGGTGGGCTAATGTTGATTGGCTAACTGCTTTCCCGAACTATAACCTGTGGCATCTCCCACGTGTTACCTCTGACCATTGTCCTATTTTGCTGAATTTTGAGAATCACCGCCATATGGATGGACCTAAACCGTTTCGTTTTGAGCCCATGTGGACCCTTGACGAGAGATACCTTGATGTGGTTAGACATGCCTGGCCTATTAGGGCTATAATGTTGGGGGAGAAAATTGACCTTACTAGGGAAGCCCTTGTAGATTGGAACCATAACACGTTTGGGAATGTGCATGCACGCAAAAGACACCTCCTAGCTAGACTTACAGGGGCTCAGTTACACCTTCAAAACCACCCTCTCTCTATGTTCCATCAACAGCTTGAGAAAGACATCCAAAGTGACCTTATGAGAGTCCTTGACCAGGAAGAACTACTTTGGCATTCAAAGAGTAGGATGGACAGGATTGGGGAAGGGGACCGAAACACTAGGTATTTTCATAGAAGTGTAACCATTAGGAGATCCTCCAATATAATTATGTGTCTTAGGGATGAGGTGGGGAATGAAATTGTTGATCCCCCCGAGATTAGGAGTCATATTCTTAAGTTCTATACAACACTGTATACGACAGATCAGCTTTCCTGTCCAATGACTGACCCGGTCTTAGGTGGTCAACACTGTTTAGACATTAGTTATGTGTCGTCTATAGAGGAAATCCGTACAGCCCTTTTTCAATGAAACCTTTGAAAGCCCCCGGCCCAGATGGGGTTCACCCGATATTTTTCCAAAATGCCTGGGATGTGGTTGGGGCTGATGTGTGCGAATCTATTAGAGACTGGTTTAGGAGGGGTTTTTTACCGAAAAACCTGAGTCAAGCGTTAATTTGTCTAATTTCCAAGCAGGCCTCTCCGGAAACCATTAAGCAATACCGGCCTATTAGCCTTTGTAACACGATGTATAAGCTGGTCACAAAAATCCTTGTCAACCGCTTGAAACCCTTCATCCCGGCTTGGATTTCAGATTATCATAATAGTTTTATTAAAGGTAGGGGGGCCGACATTAACTTAGTTGTAGCTTCGGAAATTCTCCACTCCATGCATAAAAAGAAAGGTAAGTGGGGCTGGTTTGCGCTTAAAATAGACCTAGAGAAAGCTTACGATAGGGTGGAGTGGAGTTTCATGCGAGAATGTTTGTTCCAATGTAATCTATCCTTAGCCTCAGTCAATTTCATTATGGAATGTGTGTCAAAAGCCTCCTCGGCTGTTCTCGTTAATGGCAGGAAATCGGACACATTTTGTCATTCCCGCTGTAATAGCCCAATTTTTAAGAGCGTTTATTAAATGCTGATTATATTTATTAAGTTAATTATGTTTCGAAAAATCTTATTTTATATAAGTTGAGTATGAATTTTATTTGTCGTGTTTGTAATATAATTATTTATTTGATTTTATGAAGTTATTATTATTTTATATGTTGGGTTTTTTTTTTAATTAGTTGAGTGGTGTTTAGCCAAATAGGAAAATCAAAGTCGGTTTCTGTTTAGAACCATCAAACCCCCCCCTTGTTATTTTGTTGGTCAATGAAACAAAACCCATCCTTCCCCATTTCCCTTTTGTCATTTCTCACTTCCAAAGAAAACCCAACCTCTGAAACCCCAAACCCCAATTTTCTCTCTCTTCCTGTGAGAAACCCCAAAACCCATTTAATCTCTCTCTTGTGAAAACCCCCAAAACCCCAAATACATCAAGCCCTGTTTCTCTCTCACCCGTGGTTTCGCTCTCCCTTCGCACCTCCTCCGCCGGCGTTTCCTCGGCTCACCGGAGTCTCGTCTCCTCTCGCCGCCGTAAGCAAGCGACGTTGCTGTTTCCATCTTTCTCTCTCCAGTGAAACCCCAACCCAGTATTTCTATCTCTTCCTTTCGCATGCTGTGTTCCCCTCCCCCTTCATCTCACCGGAGTTCATCTCCTCTTGCTGGCGTGTTCCCCAAGCTCGCCGGAGCTGTTGTTGGCCGCTCGCCGCCGTCCCGTCTCTATCTATCTCTCTCTCTGTCATCGTCGCGCTGTGGATGCAGCGGTTGTGCTGCTGCTCCACCGACGACACCGCCGCTTCCCTGCCGCCAGCACTGCACCTGCGTTGGTGCTCAGTTACTTCGCCGGAGCTCGTCGAACCCCCCTGTCTCCTCTGTTCGTCCCTGCTCCTTAGAGCAGAGGTAATTCATTCCTCTTGATTTCAATTAGTTTGATGTTGGAGTTTATCAATTCAATCCCCAAGCCCAAGTATAACCCATGTTAATTAGTATAAAGTTGAGCCAAAAACTGATTTGTTAAGTGAGTCGCTTGCAGTGGCGGATCCAGGAATTTACCGATGGTGGGTCACTACCTCCCACCTCCGACGTACAACCAATCCACAAATGACGAATAAGAGAAATACTTTAAAAAAAACTCTCATTCCAAAAGTAATAATAACTGATAATACAACCAAATTGATCTCCAAAGCAAAAGTGGTAATCACATAGAACAAAGCTGCCCATAAAAAACTTTGAACTGGACTAATCACATTCACATATGATGCATAATTCCTAATGATAGAATCTCATCCATATTATAAATTATAATCCTTAGTTGATACTTAACACAATTAAATAAAAAATAATACAAAAAATCATTCAGCATAATTTCAAAAGTTAGCTATAAGTTCAAACAATCACCATGAAAATGAAAAATTCTTAGCAATTTCAACATAATCTGATGCTTATATCCTGAAAAACTACAGTCTCATGAGTTTTCACAACATCTTGAACATGAATTGTTAAGAAACAACCAAAAAAATACGAAAAATGCACCCTCAAATCTCCCAAAAACAGAAGAAAACCCCCAAAAAATAACCCATGAACATTCTATTTTTTTGTCAATAAACCAACTCAAACGCATAAAAAAAGAAGAGACTTATTTCTATTTTATCTTTCTTACTTTGTTTGCAACAAGATCTCATCTTCTTTATTCTGTGGGTAAAGTCGGCAACGGAAGGGAGTCGCGACAGTCGAGAGGAGCAGGGGCGTTGGCTGGGTGCGGCGATTGACGGCGGCAGGGGGCGAGTGGTGAGGTGGTTAGGCGGTGGTCATGCGGTGGTGGTGCTGTGGGTCAGGAACCCGAAACAGAGGAGAGAGAAAATTATGCCCTTTTCGGGCTGCGTTTTCCGGCGGTTTTTAGTTGCTATTTTCGGCGAGTTTGTGAGTGAAAATGTGAGTGGTGATTGTGGTGCTTGAAAGAGTCGGTTCGTAGGTGGTGGCGTGGTGGTTGCCGAGAGAAGTGAAGAGTTTATTTTTGTTGGTTGTGATTTTGGTGAATGAGCTTCATGGTTACATGTAATGGAGTTGAAGGAACAAAAACATAAATGAGAAGAAGATGATTGGGGGAAACAACTCGTGATAAATTGAAGGAGAGGCTAAGGAACAAAGAGGACAGAGGAGAGAGATTCAGAGAGAGGGGACAAGGAAGAGAGGAGAGAGGAGAGAGGAGAGAGAGAAAAGAGAGACTTAGCGTGTAGGATAGGAGGACGAACATGTCTTTCTTTTGGTTAGCGTGCGTTGCAGGCTCCAACTTAATTTTTTTTTTTAATAAAAACTGCTCCATTTTTTTGAAAAATAATGGTGGGTCACGTGACCCACCATGACACAATGTGGCTCCGCCACTGGTCGCTTGGTTTGATTTATGTGTGGTTAATCTTGCTTAAGTTAAGAGGCTAAACTGATTTTGCTATGCAAACTTGTTTTTGATTTGCAAAATGGAAATCATATTTCACTAAGTTTACTTGTGGGATTTAATTCGATCATTATAGTAGGTTGTATTAAGAAAGGTTATTTAGATTAGTTTCTCGTGTAGTGAGGAGTTTATTAATTATTGTTATTGTGTTGAGGTCGTTGTTGGAGTATGTATATGGAGATAATTTCTGAAGTTCGAGCTATAGTTGGTGATCCAGAATGTCGAATTATTGGGAATCGTTTCAAGGTACACACATGTCCTTCCACCTTTGAAGCTATATCCGTGTTTCATGTGATTTCATGTGCGGAGCTTAATAAGTCTTTTAGATAAATACATAATTATTCAAAGTGTTATTTGTGCGTTTGCAAGAGTTGTTGACTACATATATGGTTTTAAGCTATGGCCGAAAGCTAAATATGTGATGAGTTTTATGGAGTGAAATTTTGATTATGAAGAACTCATTGGAGGTAGTTGAATCCTTCAAGAATATAAATGTGTGTTAATATTAAATCTACTTGTTTTCCACATCGAATTTATAATAGACTTTCTTATGCTTAGTAAGTTGATCTTTTTATATGAAAGTGTAGCTATGAGAATTAAAGCAAGGATCTTTAGCATATCTAACTATATAAGCTGGTTTTACAATAAGTACTTCGATTTACGAACTAAGTCGGAACGTCGACTCGATATCTTTATGAACTCGCTTTCGATTTAAACTATAGTTATATTTGAAAGTTTCAGAGAAAAAGAAAGGAATTTTGATCAAGGACGTTGAGTTAAAATTTCAGGTTTAAGTCAATTGTCAAAATATTCGTGATATAAGTTTTATATGGAATTCTGAAAGTATGAAATACTCTTTATGATGGTTTGAGATTTGATTATATATGATTATGAACTTTGAAAATTATGAATTTGAGTTATGAGCAAATATGGACTCGGGAAATTATAAATCAGGTTTTTCTAGTTCTAATAATGACGAAGAGGATCTTTACTCCTACTTAAATTTTTATGAAGAAGTTATCATAGAAAAAGTCTCTCAAATTTGGGTCAATTTAATGAACATTATTTTCGGATTTAAGTTCGGAAACACGTAAGTCTAGTGAAACAAGTTATATCTTTACAGAGTATCATCGATGAATTATGTTTTATGGAGTTTGGAATCTAAGTTAGAGTGAGTTTGGTGTGAGATGGGTACTTGTGAAGTTCTGTTTAAGAAATACAATTGTCACTTTGAGGGTATTATTAGAAGTAGGCAACTATCCTAAGATTTAATTATGGTGTATAAACAAGGTTGAATGGTATCACCCGAAGATATCTCCGGAAATACTATGGAGCTCGGTTACATAAGAATGAAGGTCTATGATGTCATAATTGAAGGACAAAGTAATTATTGGGAGGTTCTAACTAAGAAATGAAGATGTTATGTGATGGACTTAGATTAGGTAGTTAGAGAATAGTGATTTGGATGTGAATTTCAAAAGTCAAATATTGATTTATAGGTTAATGGAGTTGTTACGAGAGATTTGTGAGTTCAGAGGATGTGTAGCCAAAATAAGTATTAGAGATAGGAGATATTAAATATTGAGGAGTAGGAGTTGAGATAAGAATGTCGTATCAGTGAAATAAAGAATCCATATCTTGGTGGCGATTTAGAGGAGTATCGATTAGAGAGATATAATTTACCATACTTATGTAATAATAGATCATATCCGCAAAGGGGTCAAGTAAAAGAGTTTGGAGCATAATTTCTTCTATCATATGAGTAAGATTTAAAAAAATATATATATATAAATCTAGATAATAGAGTTCATGTATTGTGGGATAAGAAAACCTTTAAGGGGAAAATTCATATCATGAGAATTTTGGAATGCTGTAGTTTAGATGCTATAAGTTAAAGACGGAAGTCCAAGTACTAAGAGAAACTATTATGATGAAGGGAATTGCCAAAACGTGTTAGAGGATACCTTATAGACTACAAGTAAAATATTACAGGTTAATTGTACGAGCTTAGAATTGGGTCTCGATAATAGTTAATTATCTTATAAGTCTTTGAAAAACATATTTTACATTTTGATTATGTTATGAGTTCGACTGCGGAAAGACATTTGATTTCGAATACGTTTTATGTATATTACTTCCTTTAAAAAAATATTTGAGGTAAGTAAGATTATTTTGAGATTCGAGTTTGTGTTATAATAAGATTATTTTCAGATATTTTGGATATGTTAATTACATTTCAACTCTGTTTTGTTTTATATTAATTTACGACGGAAGTTTTAGTCGTTGATACACTTTGGAATTGAATATGCGATACGAATTGAGAACAAGAGTATAAGTTTTGAAAAATATAAGTTTGTGTTATTGAGAAAATAAGGATTATGATGTAGTTATTGTTTTATGGGGAAAGTAATCAACATTTGTGGAGCGAGTTGCTCAATATGTGTTATGGAGTGGGTATTGCTCCTTTGAGTAGTCATGGCCTAAAAGTTCTTGAGGTTAAGCTTCGGAAATTCCTAATTCGGAGTACCGAGCAGGAAGTTATGTTCATTTTAAGTTCAATGTTTTTGCTGTAATTATTTTGACAAAAGTTTCACATGTTCAAGTTAGCTCAACCCTTTTAATAAAGTTTAAATGATCCCACCAAGTGCCTATATGACTTTCACAAGCAGTAAAGAATTGATTATTTCCTTATATCTCTATACCTAACTAATATGTGAAATTGTTAACGTAGAACAAAAGATTTCAGAAGAAGATTTAAGTCTTGCAATCATTAACAAAACTATAGTTATTGTGATTCTTTTTCCTCTCCATGGATGAATATGTTTTCTTTGGAACATGTGTGGTATTGATAAACTGTACACTTAAACTATTTATGCAAATAAACTACGAATACAAGTGGTATCGATAAACTGTGCATTTAGACTATTTATGTAAGTAAATTATGAACACAAGTGGGTAAAGGCCGATATCAAATAAGGTACGATATGAACAACAACCCTTGGAGGATGGGTGATCTCCTTCCGAACCCTAGCTGGGTGGGTGAAGTCCAGCAGATATTAAAATGTGACATGTCCTGGTTAAGGCTTGCAAGCATAATTATTTAAACGGTGGGGTGACGACCTCCATTAGTTTAGAGACAGTCGGTTCCTTGTGTAAGGAGCCCCTCTCTATTCGTGTTCACTTTACCCAAGTAATTAATAGACCTAAATGGTTTTGAATGATCTAAGTGGTGATCTTCATGATAAAAATTCTTACTTTAATGCGATTGTGCAAGGATAGTGATCCTGAAATTTTAAGCAAGCACATTACTTGTGAAGCATACTGAATTCTAACATAAATTGTATATGAATGGTCTTAAGCCACCAAAAATGAATTTTAGGGGTGAACTTTTGTATTCAACCGTTGTTGAACTTTGTCCTTATGGAAAGAAACTTATTATCTATAAGTAGATGTATGTGTCCTCTTTATCGGACTTTCTAATTAAGGGTTGCTGGTGTTGTAATAAAAACATTGCTAACTATTTGATTTTAATTATTTTGAATTTGGGGTTGTTCCACTTGATGAGTAATAAACTGCGCAACTATATTTTAAGCCACTAAAATGAATTTCTGGTTGGACAGTGTGTGTACTCAGTTTTTCTGATTTTGTTCTTGGAATCTGTCCTGATGGGGGCAGAGTTCATTGTTAGTGATTTTGCAGGTTTGATGTCGAGGACTTGGAGTATGTTTTTTGAGCAAGAAGAAGATTTTTATGTTATAAAATGGTGGGCTGAGGTTATAGTTAGATGCCATATTTGGAAATATTCTGTAATTTGATATTTGGTTTTCAAGTTGTTCTATTGTGGGCCCTTGACCCGCAGATCCAGGATCATTTTTATAGGTTATGTTTCCGCTGCAAGATAATATGATTCGAGGTTTATTAATGATAATTGAGATTTGTGAATCTTAATTGTGATTAGCTAGCAGCTCGGAAGTGCGGGCTGTTACACCCGCGGTCTGCGTCAGGGGGACCCTATGTCCCCCTACCTGTTTAATATCTGTCTTGAGGCTCTGTCTAGAGCCATATTGGGAAGTTGTGAGAGGAAGGAGTGGACCCCATTCTGGGTTGGTAGAAAGAAGATCCCCATATCTCATCTTCTATTCGCGGATGATCTCCTCCTCTTTGGGAGAGTAGATGAGGAGACAGCTTTTGCTGTTAGGCAAACCCTAGATAAGTTTTGTCAAGTCTCTGGGCAAAAGGTAAATGAGCTTAAAAGTAAACTTATCTTCTCATCTAACATCGACCCGGAACATAAGGATTTATTCCAAGATACCATTAATGTTAGAGAAAGTGCTGACTTGGGGATGTATCTTGGGCTACCAATATCCCATAAGAGGCCTACCAGAGCTCAGGTTCAGTTTGTGGTGGACAAGGTTAGGAGGAGGCTAGGTATGTGGAAAACGAAATTCCTAAATAAAGCTGGTAGGCTTTGTCTCATCAAATCTACTTTATCTACCATCCCTGCATATTATATTCAGGCTTCCTTTTTCCCGGCCTCCATTCATAAGGACCTTGATAAAATCTCGAACGACTTTTTGTGGGGGGAAAAGAAAATTCACCTTGTGGGTAAAGATAAGACGTTCACACCTAAGGACTGTGGGGGACTAGGGATTAGGCCTCAAAAGCTCATGAACCTCGCCTACATGGCCAAGTTAGGTTGGAAAGTATCGCAGGCCTCTCCTAACCTTGCTCAGGATTGTATCCGATCCAAATATATTCATAAGGACCATGCGACCAAATTTAAGAATGGCTCTGCCCTTTGGAAGGATATTGGTAGGGGATGGGACATGCTACAAAAGAATTGCATGTGGACTGTAGGGAATGGGCAACGAATTAGGTTTTGGTCGGATAATTGGTTGGCCATAGGTCCTATCCGAGGGTTCGTCCAGGGGCTTTTGAGGGAGGAGGAGGAAGAAGATCTGAGAGTTAGTGACCTTGTCATAGGGGGGCATTGGGAGTTAAGTGGACTTTCTGTCGTCCTGCCTACTCACATTATCGATAGAATTCTTAGTATCCCTGTCCCGGATGAAGATCAGGAAGATTTCCTCGTACCAATTTTTGTGAACCATTTCGGGTTTCTCTGGCTCAAGCCTATACGTCCCTTATAGCCCAACCTCAGGTGGACTTGGAGTGGCTGTGGAGGAGTAAAATGGAACCCAAACTCAAATTCTTCCTATGGCTCCTGTGGTTAGACCGTATCCCGCACAAAGCGCTTTTAGCACTTAGAAAAATAACTTCTGACTCCTTGTGTCCCCGTTGTAAGCATCCTTATGAGAACTTTGTGCATGTGATTCGCGATTGTTCGTTCTCAGTCGGGGTCTGGAACTCTAATACTACTCAGATTCCTAGGGGCGGGTCCTTCCAGGACTGGGTGAAAGCCAATATGGAAGCTGATTTTCAGATATAGGGGATTGATTGGGCCCATCTCTTCCCTTATATATGTCATAAAATTTGGAAAGATCGAAACCGCTGTAGTTTTCGACAGGGCAAACCCGCTGATCCCAATTCTATCCTTCATAATGCACTCTCGGCCACGGTTGAATGGATCCGAGCCTCTAGTGCCTCCCCAAAACCAAGACCCCCCTTCGGCCATGAAAGCCCCCCGAATTTCCAAAATATATCTATCCATGTTGACGCGTCATTTACTAACGTTCTCTCCAAAGGGGGGATGGGTGGAGTGATTAGGGATTGCCTTGGTCAATGGATTTTGGGTTTTAGCAGAAAGACCTTCACCTTAGACCCTCTCATGTCTGAAATTATGGCCATCTATTTTGGGTTATCTATTGCTATATGTCATAAATGTACGAATGCCACGTTATATTCACATTGTAAAGTTGCGGTCAATATATTAGGAGGGTTGGAACAAAACATTGACAAATATACAAGTATGTATCATTGCAGAAAACTATGGAAGCATATTCGGGAGTGAAGATTGAATATTGCAGCAGGGTGTTTAACGGCACAGGCGCACAGCGGATGCAATGGCTAAGCATTGTAGGCACGGCAGATTGTAGTTTGAATGTAACTAGGACTTTCCCAACCCCCCCTAGTTATTGTATGGATTTTTATTTGAAGGATTGTAAGAACCTTTTTAATTTGATAATGTAATGTAAGATGGCCGTTGTGTTCACCAAAAAAAAAGAAGGTGAGAGAAATGTGTAAAGTGTTTTGAAACAGAGGAAATATATATTTGAAGCACAAGTACAGTTTACAACTATCCCCATCTTATGATGCGACCCCTTATAAAAATATGTCTGCAATGGAGGCTGTACGTCAAATAGGTCGTGCCGTGTCTATTTCGTGTTCGCGTCATTTACTAATTGTGTAAAAAAGCCTCGACACTGATCCAACCCGTTTAACTAATCATGTCGAAACCCCAATACTAACCCGACCCATTTAACTAAACGGTTACCCGTGCAGACCCATTTAACCTATCTATCCCATATTTCTAAAAAAAATTAGCAATAAATTGATTTTTTATGTTGGGTTAAACCTATCCATCACCATTTTTTTTAGCTTGTTCTACTCAAGTATTGGGTTAAATCTACCCATATGTTGCATATTTTGGTGTTTCATTTTCTTTAACATATTAGTGTCACTATCACTCATAGTGCATGATGGAGACAGTTACCGAACCACTAACCACAAATCCTTGTAGCACACACAAGCTACCCCTTTTGATGCCCTTCATATATCAACACAAGTGCACCCCCAATCACCTTAAATACTCCACCTTCCGCTACGTACTTGCACCCATTGTTGTCAAGAGTGCCAAGAGAGATAAGGTTATTCTTCATTTTCGGAATATGAGCTGTGTAATGAAGATGGCATCTCTATACCTTATCCATTACTTATTTTAAGAAAAAATAAGCAAGTTTTAAAAAAGTAGGAAAGTTTTAAAAGTTCAGAATAAATAGGGAAAGTTTAGAAAAATTTAAGAAAAAAAAATGAACAGATTAAGTCTTAAATTCGTTTTTTTTATGGCTTTTACCCCTTAATCTAGGGGAAAATTTTGGATTTTTGGCATGCCTTTTCTATTTTTTTTAAAAATCCAAAACAGTCCAATAAACTTCACAGAGAATTTATCATGGCCCAACTTTTCTTCGACATTTTTTTAGGCCCAACTTAGTACTGAGCCTATTCACGGATGGCCTATTCCCTCATTCTTTTCAAAAAGTTCGTTTACTATCTTTTAATTATTAAGATTTCTTTAGAAAATAATAATGAGAAAGAGGCAAACTCTACATATACTGAAAAACAATCTAACATATAGCCTTGTCTAATACATGCATCAAATTTGTAATTTTCTATAAATAAGTTCATCTATAAAATAGTCTAAATCGCTTAGGTCTGGCTCTTCTTTTCATATGGAAATACTCCATCCGTCCCTAAATAGAGTGTCCATTTCTTTTGGGCACAAATATTAAGAAAAAATCATGTGTAGGACCTTAGTTGTATTAAATCATAATTAAATATAGAAGTTGGAACACTTTTTATGCATTGTTTATTAAGGAGAGAGAATGTGGGTGATATTATAAAAATTGAAAGCAAAATAATATTTTAATTGGTGGACCCATACCAAATAAGGAAATGGGAAATCTATTTGGGACAAACATAAATGGAAAAATGGGCACTCTATTTAGGGACGGAGGGAGTAATACTTAGTAAAAATCAGTTTTAATTAGTAAAAGCTTATTTTAAACTAGTATAAATATGTTTTAGTACAAACTAGTTTTAATCAGCAAAATTTAGTAACTTCCTATAACCGATTCAACATTGAATCTGTAAAACTATAGTGTTTTATCCGCTTTCAATGCCTAGCCACTCCATATAAACTCCCGAGTGCATTCATCATACACCCGGGTGTACCATGTGCATGGTACACCTAAGGCTATTTTTTGCTCATTTGCTCATTTGGAACTCTACCTATTATGTGATTATGCTCATTTGGAGGTTTAAAATGAGCAATGAGCAAAAAAATAGCCTTGGGTGTACCATGCTCATGGTACACCCGGGTGAATGATAAAAATTCCCTAAACTCCCCCGTCCACAAAGGAAAAAAGTTTTATTCAAACAAATATTAGGGGTGTTCATAGATATCCGATCCGTGATTCGGTCGATCCGATCCGGTCCGGTAAAACAGATACCCGATCCGCTTTTTGATGTCGGGTATTTCGGATCCATGTACGAAATTTCGAATTGGATTGGATCGGATAATCCGAAATTAACACCACTAACAAATACATTGAAAAAAAACCTAATATGCTCACATGTTAATCTTTAGTATTTATTTATTAAAATAATGCTAATTAAAGTGCAAGGAATTTCATGTTAGTTTAGCGAAGATACAAGGACAGATGGAGACATGGAGTTGTAATGAGTAATGACAGTTTGAGGTTGGCGATTAAACAATTTCCTAATAATGTAAGAATATCTGATTATCACTCAGCTAGGGCTTAGACGAGAGATTCATACACTAACAAAAACATAAGCACAGAAGGAAAAATAATCAACATGTTGTGGTCAAGTACAATAGCATCTATTGCTTAGTAAATTGTAAATTATAGGGGGAGAAAATGAAAAAAAAAACTAAATCTTTGTATTAGAACTAGTGTTCAACTTTCAAATAGCATCTTACATACAAAAGTATGATGTGTATCGTGCTAAAAAGAAAATTTATTCAAAGTAATTTTTTAATAAAAAAAATGATCATATCTTATCTTCATTCATATATGAGTACAAAATATATATTAAAAGAACATATAGTTAAAAAACATAGTAATGTGATAAATAAACATGAACATATAATAAAACGACTAAAATTATATTGCACATCATTCTCTCAATGCACAAAAATGCAAGCCATTGATTTTCAGCCTCGTGCTAATAATTCACCAAACAAAAAGTCTTTACACATCACAAACTAAAGATTAATATAATTGAATTGAAAAAGATAGTACAACTAAAAAAAGGAAGAAGCTGGAAGAAAACAAGAGGAAATTAGTGGAGAGCCTCAATTAGAGAACGTGCCTACAACTCACCATTACTACCAACCGTTAATTTGCTGGTCTTAAGTTACTTGTTAGACCAACATGATGCATGTTGAAATCTGAAACTTCTGGATTGTTTCCAATTAAAATTTTCTGAGGATCTTTGTTTGTTTTCCCATCATCACTCTTTAAAATTCTACAAATCAATCAGAAGACATTCTATCTCACCAGCTAATTGGTGCCTAACTATCTCAAAGACTTTGACCTTTGCTGCAGTCGGTTGATTGTTTATCTAACAAATGTGTATAGGTTAGAAATCAATTCAAATTAACGGCTGATTATGAACTTTGATAAAAACTTGAGTGCGTTGTGGGTGTAACATGTTATACCATAACTTATCATTGTGTAACAAAATCTCACATATACATCATGACACATTATCCAACAAAAATGACATGGACTATGTAAAAAATGACATCAATCTAATGTCATTTTGTCATTCGTTTCATGTCATTTGAGTTTCTTATTAAACAAAAGGAGCGGTGGTTTTAGGTTGTTACAATATAAATCCAAGAATTTATGTATAAACTTTGATTACATATATTCTTATACCTTTCGTATCCTTCCCCTCCCTAACCTTTCTCTCTAGGATTGTTGTCAAAACAATGTGGGTTTAGTCATTGATAGAGTTTGAGGGAATAATTGTAAATTGTTTTACTATATTTCACTATAAATATATTAGTAGGTACCTAGAGCTCACATTAAGCTAGAACTGTTATTCACATCATCTTATAAAATATATTAGGATGCTCTAAAAAATTGTTACTTTTTCTAATGAGTCAGGTTATGTGAAGAAATGTATCCACAAAACATGTGAGAACGACAAATTCTAGTAAATCCATTTGGTATTCTATATCATCCTCCACTCTATATAGTGAAGAACGAGTTCTCCATTTAAACCTTTAGTTTTTCGTATATGTAATTAGTTTATTTTTTTATTAGATATCTCAATGAGCTACTTACTACTCAAACTAAGTAAAGGGGAGACGACAGAATGAGATAATTTGACAATTGATTTCAAATAAAGAAAATTCTATTTATCAACATTATTGTGGTTATTTATGCACATGAAAAACTAATAAATTGAAGCTAATGCCTAATAAGGTGCCAAGCTATGCTGTTATTACTAGTGTCTTATGTGCGAAAAGTTCGTACATTGATACCAACTTTACGTGAGATTTTAGGTAATTAATACTTTAAAATACCCATACATCTGCATCAATAATAACAATCTCGAGTACTAGTCACTTGATATTTTGATGATTGTACGTTGAATCTGCATACAATAATCTTGAACAATGTGTATTGTGAAAAAGAAAGCAGCAACATTTTTAAGATCTTGATCTTCCTCTCCTTTATGCACTCCATGACACCGTTAGAAACTTTATCTTTTATTCGCATAATAAATCAATATACTGATCCTATTCTTATTGTTAATCAATAGGACGTGCGCAATCAAATGACAAGTTGACAACCACATAGTAATTTCCCCCCTCTATATATGTATAGAGACTAGAGAGCCCATATATGTAGGTGCATGTGAGTTGTCTCACACGGAGAAAAGAGGAGAAAATACCACAATATGCCGAGAGGAGCCTACTCCTACTCCTCTCGTTGTCAATTAGTTTTAGTATGGAACCTCCTTTGGCTGATGTATGTGAACTCTCCTCTCCTTCCTTATTGGGTTCTTAAGCCCCATTTTCGCCTATCAAATTTATCACAATATACTAATGTAGACATAATCTAATCACAAATTTTGACTACTATCCATCCCTACACGATTTTATCAACTAACATCAATACAATCACATGATTTAAATAGAAGGAGAACATGTAGGAAACCAAAATATGTAATTGAAATTTCGCCATTACTTACTACTGCATAATTTCGTGGCCATAATATAACCCATTGATAAAAATGGTTATAACTATATAGTATACACCCGTCTAAACAAGCTGTCTCAACAAGATCAAGACATCATCGTTATGTAGTCCAAACTTCAATTTTTTCTCTTATATTGCAAACGTTAAACTTACCTTTACATCTCACCGTAACTTGAAAAGATCCAATGAGGTATTCTCACGTTCTGAAAATCGCACAGTATACGTCAAAAGTTTATAACAAATCCATCACATACCTTTAATGACTAACAAACGTCAAAACATCAATCATCAAACTGATGGTCCTTTACCTTGCGCTAAATATTCCACTTAGAAAGGAGGGGTGAAGGAGATTCAAATCCATTATATCACGCTGGTTCTCATACCATATCGGAAGACCAACTCAACCAAGAGGTAAACCTAATGGTTGAAATCTCAGGAATAGTTTTTATACTCTATTTGTTATATGGTGGGTGTGTTACTAGGGTGTAAATGAGACGAGACAACTCACGAGCTATTCGAGATCGACTCGGTCAAAACTTGATCAAAACTCGACTCGAGATATTGGCGAGTCGAGTTGAGTAACTCGATACTCGACTCGAAAACTCGTGAGAAGTTTGAATACCCAATTATCTATAGCAAAAAAATTCAACATTTTTTCTACCTTAGGATAGCTTTTAACATGAGATACTGGCAAGCTACTCGAGATCTACTCGGTCCCTGGTTAAAACTCGACTTCAGTGAGCTCGATTCATAAGGCTAACAAGTCGAGTCGAGCTAGCTCAATTTTTGTTTTAAAACACGAAATAACTCTCCTCGTGTAGATAAAGAAATTTCATTATGGGTATGGAAGAGTCGAAGAGATCAACACTCTAACAACTCCCATAGTTTCAAAACAGTGGACTAAAACTCAGAAACAAAAAGCTACCTCGCTATATTTAGAACACCAAACCAACTGAATTAACTGTACTTTTGTATAATGTATACAATCATTTCCCTCCTTTTACCACCTTTCTCCTAACTCGTTGACCTCCTCCCCTCATTTTTCTCTCCAAAAATTGTCATACCAAAAATCCTAATTATCTTCATTGATTTCATAAAATCTAGCCTGCATTACAAATTTTCCAACAAACCCAAAACCCTTAAAAGATCTTTCTCCTCCAATTCTCATTGCGAAATCCTAACAAAGAGGACGTGGGCGTTGTTGGGTTTCAATGTCCAACAATCGCACAGGAGATGATTCCGCAAAATGGATTTTGGGTGGCGCTGAAATTGATCAAGTTGCGGATGTACCCACCAATGAGAATGGGAATGCGAGCAGCAGTAATAACAACAATGGTCAGAAAAATCTAAAAAGTGGTGTGAGTTTTAGTAGAATTGGAAGCAATGCTAGGAAAAGATTTGGAATGCTTGGGAATGGTAATGGTAATGGGAATGGAGCGCAACCGAAGATGGGAAGAATGCGATCAACCGCTGCAAGAGGATTGCAAAGTCTTAGATTTCTTGATGGTGCAACTGGAAAAGATGGTGATTCTTGGAAACCTGTTGAAAAAAGATTCAATCAGAATGCTGTCAATGGCAGACTTCATCGAGATAAATTTAGTGCTATTGTTGGTAAACATTGCTAATTTGTTCATTCTATATTATTGTTTCGCTTTTTAGAGATGGTTCAGGTTAGCCGAACCCAAATCATTCTGGGACTAAGGCGTTGTTGTTGTTGTTGTTGTTGTTGTTGTTGTTGTTGTTGTTGTTGTTGTTGTTGTTGGGTGTATTGACTTTATTTGATTTGTAATGGGGGGGTTTAAATTGGATTGATGAATGATTTGTTTGTTTGTGTTTTTTTTTTATGTTTGGGGGTGAAGGAATGGGAGATTCAAAAGAATTTGCAGGGGAGTTGTATGATACATTGGCAAGAAGAAGAAATGTGGATGCTTCAAATGGGATTGGAATTGATGAAATGAGAATGTTTTGGGAAGATATGACTAGTCAAGATATTGATGCCCGGTTGCAGATCTTCTTTGACATGTAAGTTGATGAATTGATGCCCATTTTAAAGGTTTTCCTCTGTTTTCCTCTGATTTTGCTTTCTAGAAAAGGTCAAATCTTCATGGATTTTGTTCTTTCTAGGTGTGACAAGAATGGAGATGGGAAATTATCGGAAGATGAGGTTCGCGAGGTAATTTAGTTGAATGAATCTCCAAGGTTTCTTCTAGTAACTTTTCATTTTTTTTACATTCTGCAAGTGTTTGCTCAAAACTGAGTTGAAGTTTCCTGGTTTACATCAGGTTTTAGTGTTGAGTGCCTCAGCAAACAAACTAAATAAGCTCAAGACACAAGCAGGAGAATATGCAGCTTTGATCATGGAAGAACTCGACCCTGATCACCTAGGATATATAGAGGTCTTTCATATCTCTATAAACATTTGTAACCTTCTATTTTCCTTTTAGTTCTAGCTTGTTATACTGAAGTAACAATGATAATACACAGTTATGGCAACTTGAAACTTTGCTAAGGGGGATGGTGACTTCTACTGATGAAGGAACCAAGATGAAGAGGAGCCAAACTTTAACGAAAACCATGATCCCTAAAATGTTCAGGAACCCAATATCGAAAGTGGTAAATGGCACGAAAGAATTTGTTGTGGATAACGGGAAGAGAATTTGGGCAGTTGGTCTTTGGCTAACCATAAATGTGATCCTCTTCTATTACAAGTTTCACTATTATGAGAAGCATCCGGCTTTCCCAATCATGGGTTATTGTGTTTGTGTTGCAAAGGGTGCTGCTGAGACTCTCAAGTTCAATATGGCTCTCATTTTGCTTCCTGTTTGTAGAAGAACGCTAACCCGTTTAAGATCAACATTTCTTAGTAGAATCTTTCCTTTTGATGATAATATAAATTTCCACAAGATGATAGCAGCTGGGATCACAGTTGGGACATTTTTGCATGTTTTAATGCACTTGAGTTGTGATTTTCCAAGGGTTATTTTGTGTCCAAAACCCAAATTTATGAGGTGGCTTGGTCCAAATTTTAACTTCAAGCAGCCAACTTTTCTTGATTTGGTAAATAGCATACCCGGGATGACTGGTATCATCATGATCCTTCTTATGGCTTTTGCCTTCACACTAGCAACACACTCATTTAGAAGGAATGTTATCAAGTTGCCGTGGCCATTCCTTCATTTGGCCGGGTTCAATGCCTTCTGGTACGCGCATCACCTGCTGGTGGTTGTCTATATTCTCTTGATCATTCATGGATATTTCCTGTTCCTCACCAAGGAGTGGTACAAGAAAACGGTATGCTGTATATTTCTTTTTGTGCTTGTCATCAGGTGCATCATCCAGACATCCATCTTTATCCATCTAAATTTACCATGATCTTTTTGTTTTGTGATATTCAATGCAGACATGGATGTTTATTGTTTTCCCAGTTTTGCTCTATGCTAGTGAGAGAACATTGACATCCGTCCATGATCACAATCATCATGTCAACATCCTAAAGGTCTTAAAACAACCTTCTTTTTTTTATTTGCTGAAACTATGGAAACTATGGTTTAGTCTCATCTTTACAGTTTGCAGGCTGTCATATATCAAGGAAATGTCCTCGCTTTATACATGAGTAAACCAGCTGGATTTAAGTACAAGAGCGGAATGTACTTGTTTGTCAAGTGTCCAGACATCTCAAGCTTCGAATGGTAACTAAACACAATCGTGATGGAAAATGTTCTTGATCAAAGCTTCTTCTTTCAATATTACATATAGTTGTTTAAATTGTTTTTCTGTTCCTGTTTGTAACAGGCATCCCTTCTCTATCACTTCAGCACCTGATGATGCCTACTTGAGTGTACATATTAGAACCTTGGGAGACTGGACAACAGCACTTCGGGAAAGATTTGCAAAGGTAACATCCATTTACTTGCAGAGAATCTGAATCAGCATCTCATGTGAACATGTCAAATGAAGCAAAGATGGTCGTAAACACTATGTTACTCGGACTTAAGTATTTGTGTCAGACATGGGTATGTGTCCAAGTGTATGACTTGGCTATTTTGAGAAATATCCTGTCATATTGGCCCCAAAACAAAGTGTCCATACCCATGTTGGAGTCTCGAGGATTCAATACATAGTTTAAACATCTGTTGGTGGATTGTAATGCCTTTCATGTGGTTCTAACATCCTCAATGCCATTGTAATAAATTGCAGGCCTGCGAGCCTCCAGCTAATCGTCCAGCAAAAGGGAGGCTCATGAGAATGGAAACCAGACAAGTGGCTGATTATGATCCTCAACCAACAAGGTGATACCATACTCTTCAGAATCATACTATATATGTTTCTGCATATCAGTTTAACTTTGCTGATGTTCAGTACAAGAGATTCGACTCAAGTTAGAAATGAATTAGGGCTAAAGTAAGAATATAAAGAAAAATAATCTGACCCTCATAATCTTGTTCTTGTGCAGTTTTCCACATATAATAATCAAAGGCCCATATGGAGCACCAGCACAGAATTACAAGAAGTATGACATTCTGTTACTCATTGGACTCGGCATTGGAGCAACTCCCTTCATCAGTATTCTTAAGGATCTCTTAAATAACTTGAAGGATAACAGTTCACAGGTGCTGATTCTGTAAAACGCTGCTCATCAACATCTATTTGTATATATATGACTGACTTTTTCTATGATTTTGTTTTTAATGTGGGTGTTTCTGAAAAATTGCAGGACATAGAGAGCAGAAAAGGGCCTCAAAGAGCTTACTTCTATTGGGTGACAAGAGAACAAGGCTCCTTTGATTGGTTCAAGGGTGTCATGGATGATATTGCAGAATATGATTCAGATGTGGGTATTTTTAGACCAAGAAACCCAATTCATTCTTAAATATAGTATTTGATTAAGTAGTATTTATTAACCAATTTCCCTTCCATTTTCCTATAAATTTTGATTAACAGGATGTGATAGAAATGCACAACTACTTAACTAGTGTGTATGAAGAAGGCGATGCTCGATCTGCACTTATTCAAATGGTACAGTCATTGCAGCATGCCAAGAATGGAGTTGATGTGGTGTCTGAAAGCCGGGTATCTTTAAGACTTTAACTTCCATTTTTAAACCAGATTGATTTCCTTATAATTGATTACTCTTCAAGCTTCTCTGCTTCATCTAACATGAAAGTCTTTAACAGATAAGAACACATTTTGCAAGACCTAACTGGAGGAAGGTGTTTACGCAATTAGCTGCCTCACATGCATCACAAAGAATAGGTAACATTTTCTCAACTAATTTATACAAAGGGGCAAACAATTTATACTCATTTGGTCATTCTGATGGCTCCAAATGAGCAAGATATAGCCCTAAACAAGTAAATCAATAGTCAAAATCACCAAGCTTAAGGTGTACCCCAGAATAAAAGACATACTGCCAAGTTCTAGCAGTTATGTGCATGTCATCGTTTAGAATTATCGCGCCTATTAGATTTTTTGTACTATAACTCGAGGATATTTAAGTTCTAACAGTTTGTGCTGTTCATTAGGATAGCTTGACTAAATTTTTTATGCATGATTATCATACTGCAGGTGTTTTTTATTGTGGAAGTCCAACATTGACAAAACCATTGAGGAAGCTTTGCCAAGAATTCAGCCTTAGCACTACTACTCGCTTCCACTTTCACAAGGAGAACTTTTAGGTGTAGCATATAGTTTTGCTGGTGAAATTCTTGTAGATTGTACCTTATGTTAGAATGAGTTCTGGCCTGTTTTTCTTTTCCTTCCTTCTTTTTGTTCATACATACTATATACTTATTACCATTACTAACAATTACAACACAACATAAGATCAGAAAACCAAGCTCTCCTTTTCTTTTTGGGTAGCAGCAGGTTCTGAAAATGAAAAGTGAGCAGCTATATATCAATATATGCTTGTTTGTTATACAGAAAAAATTTAAGCTATGATATATCATTATATTGGGTTCATTTTTCTCTCAAAAAAGGTTGTTCATTTTCTGTAGTATCTAGAAAAAAAATAGTTAAAATTACGCGTTTGTCACCATAGAGATCTTATGTGATATGCGTATGCCCCAGGCGGCCAGGGGCTCATCAAAGCAATTTCTTGTCAAGTCAAATGCATGCTATAATATGAGAAATTTTTGGTGACAATGTGGTGGAGTCTTCAGTCTGAGTCTTCAAAAGACTGAAGACTCCACCTAAATAAGGGTACATTGGTAATCTCACTTGTTGTAGAGTAAGTTGGTACCAGCTTGACTTTATATTGGTACGAAGTTACAATTTTGGTATCAAATTGACTCTATTTATTATCGTATTGTTGGTACCAAAATGAAGTAAGCTAGTATTTTTTTTTGGAGAAGAAATCTTCTATGTTGCCCTCCCACAGGTCCCCCACCATGAGGTTCATTAAAAGCCCCCTTCCCCTCTTAAATCCCAAGCAAATGCTTGAGGTAGGAATTGAACCCTAGACTTTGCTAGGGAAGATGGGAAAACTCACCACTTGAGCCAACCTCAATTCCTAGTATAATTAAGCTGGTATCACTTGAGTCTATTTGGTACCATATAATAATTTTGTACCAATTTAACTCTATTTGGTATGAACTTGTAACTTGGTATCAACTTAAAAGTTTAGTATCAAAATCTGGCATGGTACCAACTTGACTCTATTGGAACCAACTTGACTCCTTTTGGTACCAACTTAAATGTCCGTTATGTGAAATTGCCAGCATGGCTTCGCTGGAGTCTCCAAAAGACTCCACCACCTTGTCACCTACACAAGCTCCTATAATAATAGTATAAAAATTAATCTATGGACTATTGGGTTCACCATGAATAAAAATTGTTGCAGAGGTTGAGGCGAAACTGGACTAGGCTAGCTTATCTCAACTTATTTAACTCTAAACTTATTGTTTTGAGGTGAAGAGAACACACCATAATTTTTCTTTAAAGAACATTCATTCTAATTATAAAAAAATTGATATGAATTCTTTATGTAGTCTTCGGCATACATAGTAATTTCTAGATTTTAAATTAATGGATACATCACATTATATGTAAAAGTTCTTATGTCCACATTATTAAAAAAGTGTGAAGTTAAACGTCGTTTGTATTAATAAAAAACCGCCTTCATGCATTTTGTACAAATACATCCCTACCATACACACTCTCTTCTTCATCCCTCCTCCTCTAGTCTTATCACATCCAAGTATCCAACCCTACCCCATTAATAATATTTGCTCTACTACGTGGAAGATTGCTAATATTATTGCTGATTGTAAGCTCATGTTCACTCATTTTGCCTCTTACCAAGTCAGACATGTGTTCAGGGAAGCAAATCGCGTTGCTGATTGGATAGCCAATGTTGAGCACCTAGTAGTGTCTAGTTTTGATATTTCTCCTTGTAATAACTCTTCTCTTACTTCCATTCTTGTATCCGACACTTTAAGTATTCTCCTTACGAGGAAGGTAGGCTAATGTTCTTTTCTTACCTTTCAAAAAAAAAAAGTATCCAACCTCACTACTGCAAACATCGCCACATCCACCACCTCCATAATACCACTACCATCACCATCATCACATCCTTTTTCACCAAACACCACCACCACACTAACTCCCTCTTTCCTTTTGTTTTCTACCTCTATCAGCACCACAAGGACAAGCTACGTAATATATCTTTTTCGAGGTGACCCTGGGTGAAAGTTATTTGGATAACAACCGAAATCCAATTCAATCCAATTCAAATTTAAATAGTAATTCGGATTGAACTCGAACTATGTTCAGATTGGATTTGGATTGAGTTTTTCTAAAAATTTGGATTTTCGAATTGGTTTGGATTGAGGGTGATTGGATCAAAAAATCTAAAATCACCGAATAGCAAATAAGCCTTATACTGTATATTTGTATATTTGGGAATGGGTTCAAGTGTTCTCGATAAATCTATTGGTTTGTATGAATTTTAATTTTAGTCGTTATTACTGAATTTTTATGAGATTGTATGAAATATTACTTCTATTATCGAGAAAACTTTATTTTGATGGTAGTACGTAACATTATTTCATCAAAAGAATAGAGTTTAAAATTTTGGATACTTTGAAGTTTGAACTGTTCGCCAGGAGCCGTGGACTATATAATCTACACTTTTTCCCGTTTTCTGGCCACTTTTTTTGGGCCCGACGACTTTTTTCGTCCCAGAATTTCTTCCAGACCCAGGGGTGCCTAAGGATGCCCTCGGGAGCCTCGTACCTTCCTTCGTTGCCAGCTTTTGCCTTCCCTTGGCTCGCTTGGCACCGTTGTTGCATGATAGACTTCGAAGGGCCTCCAGATGGCACTACATACCCCTTCCAAGCCACGAGTGTGTCTTCCTAGGGTCTCCCACGGCCCTGGGGTGCACCACCTGGGAACCGGTGCCCGGGCCCTGTGGGCGTCCGGAGCCGTGGAATCCACACTTTTTCCCGTTTTCGGGTAATTTTTCGACTTCTTCGGACCCACCGACTTTTTCGTCCGGGACCTTTCTAGGGGCCATGGGGTGCCTAAGGATACCTACGGGTGCCTCGGACCTTCCTTCATTGCCCACATTTACCTTCCCTTGGCTCGCTTGGTACAACCCTCGCTGGGCTTCTAAGGCACGTGTGTGCCTTCAAATGGTCTCCCATGGCCCCAAGGTGCACACCATGGGAACCGGTGCCTAGGCTCCGCGGGTGCCCGGAGTCGTGGACTACCCACTCTTTTTCCTGTTTTCAGGCCATTTTTCGACATCCCCGGGCCAAGTGACTTTTTTTCTCCCGAACCTTCCTAGGGACCCCGGGGTATCTACAGATCCCCCAGGTTCCTCAGTCCTTCATTCGTTGCTCACTTTCTTCTTCCTTTGGCTCGGTTGACACCGCCCTCGCTAGCCATTGAATGACCTCCGGATAGCATTGCATACCCCTTCCAAGCCACGAGCGTGCCATCCTAGGCTCTCCCATGGCCTTGGGGTGCACCCGATGGACACCGGTGCCCGAGTCCCTGTGGGCCCCCGGAACCGTGGACTCCAGGGGTGCCTAAGGATGCCCTCGAGTGCCTCGAACCTTCCTTCATTTCCCACTTTTGTCTTCCCTTGGCTCGCTTGGCACAGCCATCGCAGGCTTCGATGGGCCTTCGGATGGCATTGTATACCCCTTCCAAGCCACGAGTTTGGCTTCCTAGGGTCTCCTACAGCTCTGTGTGCAACCCATGGGCACCGGTGCCCGGGCCCCGTGGTCGCCCAGAGCCGTGGACTATCCACACTTTTTCCCGTGTTCGGGCCATTTTTCGACTTATCCTAGCTCGATGACTTTTTTCAACCCAGACCTTCCTAGGAGCCTCGGGGTGCTAAGGATACCCCCGGTTGCCTCAGACCTTCCTTTCTTGCCTACTTTTCCCTTCCCTTGGACTGTTTGGCACAACACTCGCTAGTCCTATGAGTGCCTACGGATGACATTGCATGCCCATTTCAAGCCGCGAGTGTGCCTTCCAATGCAAGGGCCTCCAACGACCCTGGGGAGCACCCCATGGGAACCAATGATTGACCCCGCGGATGCCTAGAGTCGTGGACTTTAAATCTACACTTTTTCCCATTTTCGAGCCATTTTTCGACTTTCCAGGACCAGATGAATTTTTTTCGTCCCGCACCTTGTTAGGGGCCCCGGGTTGCCTACGGCTGGGCTTAGTACCTCGTTCCTTCCTTCATTAACCACTTTTTCCTTCTTTTGCTCGCTTCGCATCTCACTCGCAAGGCTCCTAAGGGCACCTTGATAACATTGCATGCCCCTTCCATGCAACGAGTGTGCATTCCAAGGGATTCCCACGACCATGGGGTGCACTCCATAGGCACCGGTGCCAGGGCCCCGCAGGCACTCGAAGCCGTGGATTGTAATCCACGTCCTTTTTCATTTTCGGGCCATTTTTCGATTTCTCCGGGCCTGATGATTTGTTTCATCCCGGACCTTCCTTGGGGACCTGGGGTGCCGAAGGATTCCCCTTGGTACCTTCCTTCCTTGCCCACTTTTGTCTTCCCTAGGCTCGCTTGGCACATCCCTCGCTTGGCCTATGAGGGCCTCCGGATGACATTGCATGTCCCTTCCAAGCTGCGAGTGTGTCTTTCAAGGGCATCATACGACCCTGGGGTACACCTTCTGGGCACCAGTGTCTGGGCCCCGCGGGTGCCCAGAGCCGTGGACTTTTTATCCATACTTTTTCCTGTTTTTGGGCCAATTTTTTACTTCTCCGGGTCCGCGACTTTTTTCTCCCTTGACCATCCTAGGGTCCCCGAGATGCCTACGGATGCCCCGGGTACCTCGTTCCTTCCTTCGTTGCCCACTTTTGCCTTCCTTTTGCTCGCTTGGCACTCTCCTCGCTAGGCTCCTAAAGGTCCCCCTGATGGCATTGCATGCCCTTCCCGAGGAACGAGTGTGCCTTCTAAGGGCTTCCCACCGACCTTGGGTGCAACTCATGGGCACCGGTGCTCGGGCCCTGCAGGCTCTCGGTGCTGTGGACTATATCCACACTTTTTCCCCCTTTTTGAGCCATTTTTCGACTTATTCGGGACCTATGACTTTTTTCATCTCGGACCTTCCTAGGGAGCCCGAAGTGCCTAAAGTTACCCCCGGGGCCTTGGACTTTCCTTCGTTACCAACTTTTGCCTTCCTTGTCTCGATTGGCACCTCTATCGCTAGGCTTCGAAGGGCCTCCAGACGGCATCACATTCCCATTCCAAGCCACGAGTGTGTCTTCCAAGGGTCTTCCATGACCATGGGGTGCACCCACGGGCTCGCGAGTGCACCTTCCAAGGGCCTCCCACAGCCCTGGGATGCACCCTGTGGACGCCGGTGACTGGGCCCCGCAGGTACCCAGAGTCGTGGACTTTAATCCACACTTTTTTCCCATTTTGGCCATTTTTCAATTTCTCAGGGTGCGACGACTTTTCTCTTCCCGGACCTTCCTAGGGGACCCCGGGTGCCTACGGAGACCCCCAACAACGAAGGAAGGTCTGAGGCACCCTGTGGCATCTTTATGCACCCCGAGGCCCCTAGGAAGGTATGGGACGAAAAAGTCGTTGGGCTTGTAGAAGTCGAAAAATGGTCCGAAAATGGGAAAAGTGCGGATTAAGTTAATTCTAAGTTTCAAGAAGAGGGAAGATAAATCGGGGAGAAAAGGTGTATGGAAGTTCTTTTAATTTTAGTATTGTGCGAAAAATGTAAAGTATTCTGATGCTAGTAGGTTTGTAATTTGGGAAAATAAAGTTAACATATTCCAATTATACATCATCTTCTCTTTGAAAAATCACACTTACTAATTGACTCGATCGGCGGAAAAAAATGATATTAACTTTGGAAATTTGTTTCTAAAGTATTTTATGACTTATAATTAACCTATATACACAACAAGAAACAATAATAAGTAGAAGTTATTGAACACGTACACTACATCCACCATCTTATATTAGTGGAAGGAGAAAAAAGGACTTATTACATGTCACTAGATGTATTCTTTTATATCCGACCATATGTTGGTTAAAACTTTTTATATACTACCTTCATTTTTTTATATATATAATTGTACTTTTCGAGTTTAGCATGAATGCACAACTTAAACCGTTAATATCTATAATTATTCTTGTACAAAAATTATAGTAAGTAGATATCAAAACACATCTAACAAGATCTTACATGGTTGTATTTTTCCTTACATATAAATTTTAAAAAAATGGTCAAATAATAAACATATAAATAGATCTATTGTAAAAATCCAAATGGTGCAATTATAGAAAGACGGAAGAAGTATACTGGCCTATTTGAGAGAGGAATGCATCTGAAAATAATAGAGGGAGTAACATGCAAATATTCTAAGTTATGACATTCCATTTGCTGAAAATTAAATTTTAAATTTACATGAATTCCAAGATAACAACTTTGATGTATACTTTTGCATGGTAGATGCATAGACCTACAATCAGAGCAGCGAGCTAGGATCACAGATTGCTAAGCCATATAGCAATTTACTTCGACATTTGTACTTACATAACATAAGTATGATTTATCATATGTATACAAAAAATTTAGCTGACTCTCTTGATTATGATAGGTCACTTCTACATTGATTCCTGTGCGACACTACACTGCTTACTGGAAGAAGGCATTAACATAAATTCGTATAATTAGGCATCAAATTTTCATATTCTAGATTTCAACTATATTTATGAGGCTTTTAAATGTTTTTCATAAAAAGAAATAGTAACTTTTTGGGTTTTGTGCATTAGTATAATGTAAAAGGACCTGAAAAAATTCTCATGCATGAATATATCGTTGAATGGGGTAAGCTATATACATTATGGATTGCTGTTTTGTCCCATGCATAAATTCGAGCGTTATATCTTTGTCATGTCTCTTCCAAAGTGAAAAGCCTGTTGTTTTTAAGCCAAATTTCCCCCTTGTCTTCTGACTTTCTTATCAATGTTTCTATTATTTGTCAGCTTTAAATTTATGAAGAGAGAGGGAGAAATTGAGAAGTTGCAGTAATGAAAGAACAAGGGAAAAAAACAGAGAAAATAAACCCTAGTTATAGTATTTAGCTGGTCACACACATATACATAATATATTTAGTCATTTGTCAACTCAACCCTCAACACTACTGATAACTCTTAAATAGGAAATGAGCTATTCTATCTAGATACTAATACTTGAGACTTTTCAGGACTCCTATATCTCTCTCCCTGTCTCAATGCATGCATGCACAAGTGATATACATGCTTATATAGAGAGGGGCCTATGAACACGAAATTCTCCGTGAGAGAAAGATTTACAACTTATATTTTCAAGCTGATCTTGGTCGTTTTTGTGCCAAGAGTAGATGAAACACGAGCTCTCGAGATCTCTGGAACGTCTCTATTTCAACAAGTCGTTTGTTTTCATGCTACATAAGAAAGAGTAGATGAATTAACACTCGAGTCACTTCAAGTAACATATCAATTTAACCGATTTTTTCAGATGATACTAGAAGAATGAGATCGGCAAACTCAATTTTAATGGGCGGAGAGTAGGACAAATTAAAGAAATTAATAGAAAATACAGTTTTCTAGATTTTAAATCATACTTTTTAGGAATACTTTTAAATTATACTTTTTCTTAAGGGTAATTTTAAATCATACTTGTCATACAAAAGAAATATCTTCCTTTAGTGAGGCCTTGTCTTTGATAGGAAAGAGCTCCAAGGTTTTGAGGGGCCTTCTAGTAGAACACTCATCATTATGTTGATCATGATGATGATGATGATGATGATGATCTTCTGATCTCATCATCATCATACAATCATCATGTTGATCATTGATGATCATTGGTCTCATCAGTGGCTTTGATCCGTTTTCCCTTCCATAATTTGCATCTGAAGCATCCATCTTCCAAGTGTATGTATCTGTCATCCGTGGGACTACATTTTCTGCCCGTGCCTTGACATTTACACACAAACAATAAAAGTTAGTTACATAAAATGAACAAGCTATCATTTACATACACGTAAATTATATCTCATTACTACGATATTAATTAAAATTTAATAAAAGGATAGAAAAGTGACATTAAAAAAAATGATTTTCCATAACAAAATTTTGGTATTTGTATTTGTTTTCTTCAATTTTTAATAATTTAAAAAGTTCCCAAATTTTAATTATTTTAAAAAAGTTTGATAAAAGGAGAAATAGTGTTTTTGCGGCTCTACTTACTAGATCTGCACCCTAAAAGGTGAATTCTTGTCATCAATCATGTCTAACTAACTAAAAGATTGGGTCCTTTTGTGCATTGAGACGCAAAGATTCTTGTTAGTTAAGAGAAGACCCTGAAAAATATCCATACAAAAATAGTTGAGAATATTCCGTTCTACATTTGAGTGGAACTATAAAGTTTATATATACTTCATATAAAGTTTTCGTGAGAACACTCCTTATATTATAGTGTGAGAATAATGGAATAGTTTTTTATATCAATAAAAAATGTAATAGTTTTTTGAGATAAAATATGGTAAAAAAATTTCTCAAAATGTAATCATTTTGAAAGTTGGCCTCGCAAGGAAAAAAATAGTTACAACCGAGCCAAACGAAATTACATATATACAGGTTAAAAAGGAGTACACAAATTATTCTCATGTTCTTATATAAGGATTGTTCTCATAGGAATCAAAAATATATATAGTATAAATTAAATTATATATCTCAATTAATTTTAATTATGTTCAACTACACCAAAATTGGAATATATATTACTCTAAAAATGTACACCATGACATAGCTCTTACTACAATATTGTTTACACAATAGTGACACCACCGAGGTAGACTTCGTAAAGGCCAGTCCCAAATTTATGCGATCTTACCCATATTAGTTACAGATTATGAGAATATAGAGGGAATCATGTATAGATTTTTAGTTTGATTGGGTTGTCAAATGGAAACTTTTTGTATAATGATATCTTATATAGGAATTTTGATACTTTTAACCTATGCCTTGTGGTATAGGTTAGAAAAATCCTTATTAGATATCATATAAATTTCAGTCAAGGCAAAAATTTCTGTGCGATCTTATTCATATTAGTTACACTTTTTGTAAAGTTTTAATATAATCTTTCTCACTACTTAGTAGACTTATCTTTTGAGATTAACGCTTTTACATTGTTGTTGTTCTCTATAATAAAAACTTTTCATGTTACAAGGAAATTCAATCAGTGTGAAACCACCATTAACAAGTTTTTTTTTCCCTTAATAGTAGTAGTACAAAACTTCAATGATGTATAAATACCTGATGAGCACCAAAGCAAGGTGTTGAATTGACAGGAGGATGCTGATGAAACAACCCAAGGGAAGACGGCGTCGGAGCGCAACACGATGGTATTGGCGGCAGTGGTGGTGGTGGTGGTTGATCAAAGTGAAGATGATGGAGGACATTATTGAGAGGAGGGTTATGTAGAAAATGTTGATGATCAAAAGGAGGGAAAACATGATGAGAAAACATCAATTGTTGTTGGTGTTGAAGTTGTTTGCCAAGAAGTTTTTTCCTAAGTTTCTGTCTATCTCTAGCTTTATGATTTTGGAACCAATAAAAAACATTCTTACCTTCAATCTTGCCATAAAGAGATAGATGGGCAGTTATTTGCTGTATTTGAGCTGCATTTGGTGTTCTTACACCTCCTCTATACATTTCCTCTAAGATCATCACTTGTTCTGGTGTTGGACACCATCTTGTTGATGCTGCTGGAGACATTCTTTCTTTGTTCTTTGATTTTTCTTTTTCTTTCTTTTTGTTGATTTGGTGTTTAGCTGTTTTGGTGAGGAATAGGAAAGGTTTAGACCAAATGAGGGCTATTAATAGATGAAGAAAATAAGGGTAACACTGTAGGGAGCCAAAAGATAAGTATGAAGTGAATGCTAGATAAAATGACAAAAGGATGCAAAAGTTTTAGGGCAAAAAGGGATGGACAAGAAGGAAGAGAAGTGATGGGTCCGGTTAGTTTTATGTCATGTTGGGAGTTGTGTACACCCAATTCTCTTTTGAATCCAACCCTAAAAGATTATGTTGCATAGTGATAACAAACGATAGGAAAAACAAAAAAAGTGGCTCACAAATGGTATAAGGATTGTGCAATAGATGATTTGATTCCTTTAAGGCCTCAAAAATTATTAAGATGAGTGTCAAACTTACTTTTTAATTGATCTATTACCAAGCTTCTATGCTTTAAAAAAACAGTTTATTGAGAAAAGGCACAATTAGGTCAAGACAGACATAGTGTTTCGCTTCTGAGTCTGTTGTCTTATCTATATACAATAATCTTTATATATTTCCTTAATCCGATGCTTAATTGGTTGCATTATCCACCTTCCTTGCCATGATGAATACTAACTCACATCGTGCCCTGGAAAGAAATTCTCTTATGGAGGTTTGCCTCTAGGGAAACACTAGTAGAAAAATGTTGATTTGTGTCTCCTAAATTGCGTCGCACAACAGGAGATCCGATGTAGATGAATCATTTGCGTCGGATATTATTGGCGTCCGATGCAAATCTTACATCATGTGCGTCGGATTTAAGCAGCATTCGACGCAAAAAAGTTAAGTAAATCGGCGCGAGATTCATGTGTGTCGGATGCAATAAGTGTTCGACGCAAATAATTATATGAGGATTTGCGTCGAAGGTAGGTTATATGGGACGCAAATCACCATCTGCGTCGTATCTACTTAGCACACCCAACGCAAATCGTCGGCCCAATATAAATAATATATTTAGTATTTGTGTCGGACCCACAAGGCCCATCCGACGCATATCTACTTTTAATATAAAACAGGCGTCCACCCACAACGTCCCTCCCTTCCCCTATTATTTTTCACGACTTAACCTCAAACCCTAATCTCTCTCTCTCTCTCCCTCTCCCAGTCTCCCTCTCCCTCTCCCTCTCC
Organism: Beta corolliflora; assembly: GCA_947648045.1. Taxonomy (NCBI): domain Eukaryota; kingdom Viridiplantae; phylum Streptophyta; class Magnoliopsida; order Caryophyllales; family Amaranthaceae; genus Beta; species Beta corolliflora. The sequence continues at coordinate 37,386 of CANSZD010001642.1, read as the reverse complement.
CACTCTAACAGCCGGCTTCATCTCCCTCATTTGTGAGATCTCTCTCTCACCTCCCTCCATTAAAATATACGCGAGCTTCAGAGTAGAACCCCTTTCTTTCTCACTCCTTCGAACCAATTCTTGTTTTCTTGGCTTCCGGATAGGCGGTGATGAAGATTTGGAAGCCTCTGTCGAGGTGGAAACCGTCGACGATGTCGGTACGGACGCGACCGCCGACGCCGTCGGAAGATTCGAGAAGGAGGTTAATTCTTCGATTTCGCTACAAGATCCGCTAGATCTCGGATAATTTCCAGAGGTTCTTCAATTTGCCACACTCCACTTTCACCCATTCGTTTTGTCTCCCCAACGAATCTCTCTCTCACACTCCGGCGAAGGAACGATGAACTCAAATCCTCGAAGTTTTATCGCCGGCGTCCTCGAATTTTTATCGCCGGCATCCTCGACCTCAATGTATAAATTGATTTGGTTTTTTATTATTTCTGTAATTATTGAACTTTTTCCTCTTGTTGATTTTCTTATTTTTGATTTTCTGTAATTTTTGTATATCTTGTAATTAGGTTTTGTAAAAATACCAGTTCTACTCAATGTATAAATTCAACCTTTTTTGCAGTTTAGTTTCTGAATTGCAGATTTTTATTTCATTATATTTTCTGTAATTTTTGTATATCTTGTAATTAGGTTGTGGATGGTTCATTATATGCGGATGCTGGTTGAATTATGCTATGCGCTTCTGTTTATGATTTTTTTTTAATAAAAAAGCTAGTATTTGCGTCGTTTGTGGCAACACATCTGACGCAAATAGCTCACCCATTTGGGCCTTTTGCGTCAGATGTGGTGTCAAATGCGACGCAAATGGCACGACCTTGTACATGCTTTTTTGACCATTTGCGTCGGATGAGACCTACGGTCCGACGCAAATGGCATGATTTTTGCGTCGCTCATTGCTCTGTATGCAACGCAAATGACTGTTGTATGCACGGAAGAGGCTTTATGTGTGTCGCATGTTGCGGTGTGTCTGACGCAAATAGCTCATCAACTGCGTCGTTTGAATGTCCGACGCAGATCCTGTTTCCTTGATTTGCGTCGAGACCTATGTTGTCGGACCGATGTCCGACGCAAATATAGGTCCCAGGTCCGACGCAAATCGTCATTTCTGTACTAGTAAAAAAGAGATGTTATACACTCAACAAAATTAAGCAGTCTTTCTATTCAAAGTAACGCCACCTAATTTCGGAAACGTTGAGAGCAGTTTTATTGCTTGTAAGTGATTTTTAAGGTAACATTACACAAATGAAGATATTATATGTTACTATATACGTAAGTTACTGAGAATTGATAAGAGATATTGCAGTGATACTTTAAACTTCACAAATAATAGTGTTATTATATGAGTATTCTAAGCGACTCACAAGTCCCAACATAGCATAAAAAGAGTTAATATCGAGGAGTTAAATAATAGGAAATGAAAAGAGTGTATCGATCAATATATATCCATTAATTAACTAAATTCTCAGCTATCTAGGCCCGTTCTTTCTGGACGTAGAAACCGAACTCAACTAAACCAGGATAAATCGAACCTATAAACCGAACCGTAGAGAGAAACCGAAAAAAAGTTCAAAAGAACGCGCCCTGCTATTATCATTTCTTCCATGCATCATGCATCATGCACATTCAGCCATTAATCCAAAGAACTGATTCTTTCAGCACCTTAATTCGGCTCACGATACAATGAACAAGTGATTGCCAAAGAATCACTACATGATTTTAGCATTAAACATGATAATAACACATCCCTAATTAATTAGAGAAGGGTAAATAAAGTACATAAGTCTAATAAAAGGAAGGATAAATATGAATAGTACGTATAAGGAAAAAGATGCAGGTTGTCATGTTGATGTTTCCCATCAAGGATGCATTCAGTATAATGTCTTCAGGGAGAAAGCAGAAGAAGAGAGAGAATGAGAGGAAGGGACAGAATGAGGAATTGCAAGAGATGAGAGTGTGTGGTTGAGAAATTAATGATTTCGACATTATGACCTTGTTATTAAAGTTAACTTTTTTATTATTTATTTTGTGTTTTTTTTTTTTTTTTTGGGATGGGATGCTTGGCTTGTCCTAAAGCAAAATAGAATGATTGTTCAGAATCCCAGAGAGAGACAGAAGTAGAACCCCATGCAGATTCACATCTCTTTCTTACACGCTCCTATTCCATTTACTGTAAATTAATTGTAGTAGATTCTCTAATTTTGGAATTTCTCAATGAGGAATTTTGTTGTACCAACAATATAAACCACATTTTGGAATAAATTGCTTAATGCATACTCTATATTTTTAAGGTAATCTATCCATGCATAATTATTAGTTATTTATACTTTACACTAGTGTCGATTTTCAAACCCGTGATTTAAATGTAATGTACAGGTCAAACAAATTGTTATGTTAATCCTAAATTTAATTAAAAAAATCTACTCATATCATTACCCCCTACTATTTTAATAATTAACCTCACCAATTATAAGTAATTTGTAATCTTAAAATACAATAATTAACCATATATGTGAACTGGTCATACTGTAACTATAGGTGTGAAAGACGAGGGTTTTGAGGAGTGTTAGATCTCCTCAATGATCGTGGTTTTGCCATATTCGAATTGTATTTATTTCAATTTGATAAGTACTCCATCCGTCCCTAAATAGAGTGCCCATTTCTTTTGGGCACAAATATTAAGAAGAATTCTATTGTAGATGTTGACTTCTATTGTAGATGTTCAATGACTTTAAATCAATGAATGAATTTTTAATTTCAAAAAAAGAAAAAACTATAGGTGTGGCTAGAGATGGCCGCTGGTGCAGGCTGGGCGGGCCAGTCCGTGGGCCCTAGTGGGCCGGGCTGAGATTTCATAGCCCAGGACCGAATCGTAAAATTCACGGTTTGGGTGGGCTGGTCCACGGGCTGAAAAATATTGGCCCACACCGGTCTGTTACCGGTTTTCATGGTTCGGAGAGCGGTTCTGGCGGTTTGTGGGCCTAGCGGGCTGGACCAGGCTGACAGTCCTGCATGAGAAATTTGTTTTTCAAAATTATTGAATCATTGAAATTATTCATTATTGTTACATAAAACTTTTAAAACTAATTAATATATATATATATATATATATATATATATATATATATATATATATATATATATATATATATATATATATATATATATATATATATATATATATATATATATATATATATATATATAATTATTAATATTGATGAATAATTTCATTAGTTTTGAATTTGACTGAATTATATAATACATGTAATTTGATTAAAATATATACATTTTGATTAAAATATACATAATTTGGTTGAATAACTACTTGGGCTGGGCTGGACTGGTCCGGTTCATGGGTCGAGCTGGACCGATTTCGTGGACCGGGCTGGGCGGTTTTAGTAGCGGGCTTTCGTGGGTTGGGCTCAAAAAAATCGGCCCACGATCCACCCACCAATTTCACGGTTCGAGGCGGGCTGGACCGGACTTTTCGCGGCTCGACCCACACAGCCCCACAAGGTGGGTCACCGGGATGGGCCGGATTGGCCCGCACCGTTTATAACGGAGGGTAAATGAAGGATCCTACCGGGTTTTGACTTTTCGCAAGTTAACTCGACCCGAGTTAGCGAGCTACACACTTTGACAAAGTGGGAAGAAAAGAGTAAGCGAAACCGCTTTCCAAAACGTCCTCACTTGGAATCGAACCCCAACTTTAAAATTACGAGGTTCTCTTCTTTCCAGCATGGTCCGGTCCCTCTTTGAAACACATACTTTATGAATCTCTCTTTCGTAGTACCATTCGTATAACAATACAAGTACTCCACAACACTGGCCACCGCAAATGTCAAGTTCCTTGGTGGAACCATTAACCAGCGCTCGTGAGTGGGGCCTATAAACACGAGGTCTCCAATCTCCTTGTTGCTTAGAAAAGACCTAATGATAGGAGCTTGTCATTTTGACCAGATAACAATAGGGACTCATCAGATTGCCATGGAGTGACAAAAATACTGATGATCATCCTAATTGTACAGTAAAATTCAAGAAAACATTTATAATGACAACCAATATAGAAGCACCAACTCCAATATAATTCTTATTCAGAGTATTGATTTTGTTAAATTATTTGAAATAATACTTTGAGGCTTCACTAGCACTTTTTGCAACTTTAATATTTAACGTAAGAGATAAAAACACTAACACAAATTGAAAATTTAACCAACAAAGGAGCTAGCACGGTGCAATTTGATGCTAATATTAATTGGGGATCGAGTTTGGTCACGAGGTTGGTTTGAAACATATTTGTAATTTTCTATATCAACTTTAATTTGGTTAGATTCAGTCGAATTTTAACAATATGTTTGTACAAATTTCACTTACATCGTGTTCTTTGCAATGAAATTTGCTAAACCGAATCGAACTTAATGGAAATAATCGAACCGAATTTAAAATAACTTAATGAAGTTGAATTGAACTAAACCTAAAATAACTTAATTTAGTTGAACTGAATTGAAATTAGGTCCAAAATAACAGGGTCGTAGATCTAGTTATTACTTCCTGCACAAGTCAGATTGAGTTCAAATCAGTCAATACTATTCACGGGATTAAAGTGCAATTTTCGAACTACCATGATTATAAACTTTCAAAAATTCAAACTATAACTAATCGGATTTTCCTCAACTAGCTAGGTTGCGTCGAGGTCAAATTAATGTTTAATACGGTGAATCAGAGTAAAATGTTTATTTCTTATTGTATTTACAAGTTAATTAAGAGAAATAGCAAACACTCATCAATATCTTCTCTAAAGTGCTAAGATAAATAAACCAACAAAAATAATTTGTGAAGCACATGTAAATATGTGAGTAGGACTAATATCAGAGTCTGCATTCTCATCAATAATACAGCAACTGCCCTGGAATTGAAACATCCCTAAAATTATATTGAACCATCATATATTATGCATAGTATATCTGAGCTGAACACTTGAAAGCTCAATTCAATCGATCAACTATATTTAGAATACATACTAACAAACATTTTGTTGGGTGTCAATGACTGCCAACAACTTTTACATATTCTATCACAGTGGTTAGAAAACGACTTCTCCTAGGCAAAATTCTAAATGATTCATAAATGAAGTAAACAATTTAAGACAATCTAAGGACCTCTTTTATTTTTGGTTTCCGTTATCAATATTTTATCCTTTGTTCACCATACAATTAAAGACATGCCTGCAAATATAAAGCCCTTTTAAAACTGTCTAGTCATTTTTCGTTTGTGTTGATTGTTGCCCCCTTCATAGAACAAGGACAAAACAATACCCTAGCCCCTATAGATTGTTTAATGATTAATATGGTATCTTTATTAAAATAAGTATCAACAAAATTTTGTTAAATTTAGCAAAAGTTTAATAAATAAACCAAGTTCAACAAAAATAACTTCACTTCATTAAAAAAATTAATTTAGTTCAACAAAATAAAGTAAAGGAGAAAATAGCCTACATGTCCATGTTAAAAAAGGCCAAATCATGTACCATATGATCAAATTGTAATGATTGACTTCTTAATATTCAGGCTAACTTCAATGTTTTTTAATAAATTATTGTAGGTCTATACTTTTTTTTTAAAGGATCGTAGCCTCGTAGGTTCATACTTAACATGCTATAATAATTTGGATGATTTGATCATTTATCATATATACTCAATTTATAGATGTATCCAATAATAAAATTTTTACTCAATTTTTTTTTATAGAGAATTTTGATATTTTATTTTCAACTTTTAAAATTCATCAAATTAAATTTTGATCTTTATTTTTCAAGTTTTATAAATGATTTTGCAGACTTGCGTCATGACTGATGAAAAATAGAGCTGGTGATGAATGGTGATTGGACTCTTCAGCCAAATTTTGTCTTTCTCTCACTGTCCCACTTTCTGTGGAGTGTGGAAGCATTCAATTATGTTTTGTGCAAGTTTTGCTTTCTCACACGCTATATACTAGTAATTTCTAAAGCTAAGTGAAACTAATTTCTAAAGCATCAGGAAAGATTATTGGTCCCAAGACCAACCTCGTTAGGCTACTAGCTAGTAGAGCACCAACATATTGTTGGGATGAGGATTCGATCCCCGCAACGCCCGAATTGCAGATCTCACCGAGCTACCACATCTCCCTCAAATTTTGAGACTCTTTTGTCGTTAGAAAATCCAAACTAATTATTGGATAGTATAGATGGAGCCATTTAGATTAACTTTAACAAAATTAGCTCTAAATAATCCTAATTATTGCGGATGTGTGCTAAATAATCAAAATTTAACTATTTGCTCATAACAACACTAACTTTTGAATAATTTGTGCTAAATAATGTAATACACCAATCCAATTTATTATCCGTTATTTCCTTCATTAGTCACCGTAAAACAAATTATGTACGCACCATTTCCCTTCTCATTTATCTTTTCTTCAAAGAATGAAACCGGTTTGGAAGCTTTTCAACCTAATTTTTTTCACCATTAACAAAAGCTTGGAGAGTAAAATGGACTTTTGTTACTTGATCCCTAGGAAGACATTAGAATACGGATTAAGACGAGTTCCAAGAAGACTCTTCCACTAAATTTATACTCAATATATATTAGAATTTAAAAATATAAGTATAAAGTTGGTCATTATTTTCTTGGTTCTCAATATTGAAATGGTACTCCCTCTGTTTTTTTTATCTTTCTCACTTCAATCTTGGACTATTCACGCTAGAGATAATCTTCTCAATTTTTCTCAATTTATAAGAAAAAATATGTATACGTGGGTCTTGTTTGATTCGCCTCAATTAGTACTTTATTAATATTCAATTGTTATAATTTTACTAATATATAATGAAAGATATTTGAGCTCAAAGAAGTCGCATCGAGACGCGCACGCAAAAAGTGGGAAGGATATAAAAACAGAGGGAGATTACTTACCGTTAAGTTGAAGTATTGTTTTACATACAATAGATATCAATCAATATTACCAATTGACCATTGGATTATCGAAGTGGATCTAATTATCCTCTTATCCAAAAACAGTGTTCTGCATGACCAACTCCAGATTATATGCATGTATCATGTTGTATTAAGTAGGGTACTATCCAGTAAGGTTTTTCTATAAAAGGCAACGTGCATATCTCAATATAGTAGAGTAAATTTTGTTTGTGATGAACTTGTTATATGATTAGCATTTTAGCAATCGGGTATTAGTTGGTTCACTTCACTTTAAAAATACATAATTTCTTGGGAATCACTACACCATAACTTATAACGTAACAATCTATAATCTACCGCTTTTTTGTAAAAGAAACTCAAAAATGACATCAGATTCATGTCATTATTTGCATCGTTCAATCATTTTTGTTGGAGACTTGGAGTTTATGTCATTATGCATCATTGCGTACATGTGAGGCTTTGTTACACGATAAGTTATCGCGTAACATGTTACACCCAAGACGCACTCTTAAAAATAATATTTAAAAGCTAGTAAGTTCTAATAAATTTCAATAAGTTATAGTAATAAGCTCTCACATCTTATAAAATAAATTTCAATAAGTTTTAATATGTTACAATAAGTTTCAATATGTTTTAATAAGTTTCGATAAGTCCTAGAACAAAAAGGTGAAAATAACGCACCCTTAATGTATTATCTACTAAACGTGAAAGACGTACTAAGCTCCAGGGGTTTTCTCGGCGCACGATAACGTGAAATTGCTATCGTGCACTTATCCACCACCATGGCTAAGCGAGGACGCCCCAAGAAGCTTACTACACTACCAAATCGAAGAACTCGGAGTCTTCTTCTTCGCATCACTCGAATCTACTGGGGAATAAGGCATCTCCATGGTTCCGATTGTGCAAGCTTCCGGGAATGGGGTTAATCATGACGCTCCGCCGATTGCGAAACCTCCGACTCCAACCACTGCTCCTGGGTCAATCGACGTTTAGATTTGCAGAGTCCTCTTGTTCAGAGTCTGGTCGCTGCTGCACGAGGTAAAACCTTGTCTTACATAGCACCGATTATAAAAGATGGAACTCTTACTGCTTGTTTACAGCAATCTGATGTGGATGCTGAAATTCTAAAATGGAAATTTGCGATTGTGTTATATGTTGTTGGGGATAATCCGACTTTATCTTATATCAATACCTTCATTGAGAAACAATGGAAATGTGGGCAAAAACCTGAGGTTTTGTACCATAATGAAGGCTATTTTGTTATTAGGTTTCGTACTATGGAGGATTATACTAGTGTATTGTATGTCGGGTCCTTACACTATTGCCGGTAAACCACCCATTGTGAAACCTCGGACATCAAATTTCGTTTCAATGATGAAGTGTTGCGTATGTTGCCTCGTATGGATTCAACTCCCAAATCTCCCTTTGTCTTGCCGGGGCACCGAATCGCTCGCAGAATAGGAGTGTTCTCTGACTCCTCTTGTTGCCGATGATTTTACAATAAATCAAACTAGGATCTCCTATGCTAGATTGCTTATTGAAATTGATGCTACTATTCCTCCCGTTAGCAAATGCCTTAGGTTGAAAATCCTAATAGAGGTACGTTTAAGCAAAATGTGGTGTATGAATGGGAACCAATTTTTTGTAAGAAGTGTCAAAGGGTGGGACACAATTGTGATGCTACTGTGAATCCTGCCCCTGTCAAGAAGAAATGGGTTCCCAAGGTTGTTCCTATAAAACCTTCAATCAGTTGACGAAGCTCCCGGGCAAAGAACCAATGAGGACTTCTAAGAGTCCTATCACGAGTACTTCAAGCCTTGTGCCAATTGCAAATGCTTATGATGTGTTACCCAGGGATGAGATTGTTGATGTGGTGCATCCTCCACTTATTGATAAAGGCAAAGCTCCTTGTATAGACGGCGGGGACTAGTATCCCCTTTGGTTCTTTATGAAGATTCTTACATGGAATGTGAGGGGTTGTAATAAACCCTTCAAACAAAAGGAGGTGAGAACCTTCTTTACCAAGAATAAATTTGATGTTTGTGCTATACTGGAGACTCGAGTCAAGAAAGAGAAGTTTGCTAAAATTTCTCAGAAAATTTTTAGAAATTGGCCTGTGATGCATAATTATGATTCTGCAACGAATGGTAGAATCTGGATTAGTTGGAATCCCAGAGTTGTGGATGTGGATAAAGTGGAGGAGAATGCACAAGGCATTTGGTGTCATCTTGTAGATAAGCTAACGGGTATTACTATGGATTTTGTGGCTGTCTATGGTCTTAATTCTAATGAATTAAGAAGGGATTTGTGGAGTTTCATCTCTCATGTTATTTCTCATAATGGTTCTGTGGTGCTAGGTGGGGATTTCAATGCCATTCTATCTGTTGAAGATAGACTTCATGGGCAACCAGTAACAGAGGCTGAGCTAAAAGATTTCACTGAATGTATGGAACAGAATGCCTTGCATTCTATTCGCGCAGTTGGTAACCACTTTACTTGGTGCAACAACCAAGAAGGTGAGCATAGAATCCATACTAGAATTGACCATTTTCTGGGGAATGCGATGTGGTTTGCTGAGCATCCTGGTATTGTTGTTGAGGTTCTTGAGAAAGGAGTATCTGATCATTGTCCTCTTCTTTTGGACTTCCATTTAGCAATTACAAGGAAGACTCCCTTCAGATTCCTTAACATTCTTTCTGACCATGAGGAGTTCTTTCCTATTTTTCATCAGGGGTGGATTCAAAGGAAGCACCACAATCCCCTGCTGAATATATGGTATAAGCTGAAGGCACTGAAGCCGGCTTTTAAAAGTTTGAATTTCACTCAATTTTTGAAGACTTCTGAAACGGTTGAAAGACTGAGAGCTGAGCTTCTCAATGTTCAGCATAGGATGTCTTCAGATGGAGATAATATTGATTTACTTGTTGCTGAGAAACAGGTGCTGCTTGATCTGGAAAAATGGAGCAATATTGAAGAGAAAATCTGGCAACAGAAATCTAGAGCTCTATGGATTAATTTGGGTGACTCCAACACCAAATCTTTCCATGCTTACACTAGAATGAGACATAGTCAAAATGCTATCAAGGTACTCTTTTCTGAAGATGGTACCCGATGTCAGACTCAAGATAGTATCAAAGCTGAAGTTGTAAGTTTCTATCAAGCTCTTATGGGTAGTAGTGCTGCAAGCCTTCCTATGGATTAATTTGGGTGACTCCAACACCAAATCTTTCCATGCTTACACTAGAATGAGACATAGTCAAAATGCTATCAAGGTACTCTTTTCTGAAGATGGTACCCGATGTCAGACTCAAGATAGTATCAAAGCTGAAGTTGTAAGTTTCTATCAAGCTCTTATGGGTAGTAGAGCTGCAAGCCTTCCTATGATTGATAAAGAAGTAGTTCAAAGAGGTCCTGCTTTTATCTCTCTCTCAAAGAACAACTTCTCCGTCAACCGTTTACTGGTGAGGAAATTAAACATGCTTTGTTTTCTATGGATTCTAGTAAGGCTCCAGGCATTGATGGTTTCAATGTCCATTTCTATAAGTCTTCTTGGCATATTATTGGTGAGGAAATTATTAATGCTGTGAATTATTTTTATGATTCTAGCATAATTCCTAGCCAAATCAATTGTGCTTATGTTTGCTTGATTCCTAAATGTGACAATGCTTGCTCACCAAGAATTTTAGACCAATAGCTTGTTGTAGTGTGTTATACAAGATTATTTCTAAAGTCTTGAGTAATGTAATGCAAGGTGTATTGGATTGTATCATTGAGGGAGTCAATTTGCATTTGTGAAAGGGAGAGTTATCTTTGATAATGTGATTCTTAGCCATGAACTCGTTAAAGGGTATGGAAGGAAACATCTTTCTCCTAGGTGTATGATTAAGATTGATCTCCAAAAGGCCTACGACTCTGTAGAATGGCCTTTTGTGAAGTATTTGATGTTGGAGTTGGGCTTCCCTAATATGTTTGTAAACTGGATTATGGCTTGTTTATGTTCGCTCTTATACTTTCAATGTAAATGGGGAGCTCACTATGCCTATCGATGCCAAGAAGGGTCTTGGACGCGGGGATCCCCGTTTCCCCTTATCTTTTGTATTATGTATGGAGTACCTCAACAGATGCATGTTGGGTTTACAATACAATAGGGCATTTCAATTTCATCCTAGGTGCAAAAAGCTAAACATTACTCATGTTTGCTTTGCTGACGACCTACTGTTATTTGCAAGAGGGGATCTCATGTCTCAGGCAAAGAACTTTATGAAGCTTTCCGCAATTTCTCCGTGGTGTCCGGGTTTGGTTGCTAACCCTTCTAAAAGCTCAATTTATTTTGGTGGAGTTAGTAATGATATCCAAGATCAAATTTTGGAAAAATTTGGGTGGACTAAAGGGGAATTGCCTTTTAAATATCTAGGTGTGCCTCTTTCTTCTAGAAAGCTCACCATTATTCAATGTCAGCCTCTGATCAAGAAGATTCTGCACAAGATTGATTGTTGGTTTCCTAAATTACTATCTTATGCTGGTAGAATCCAGTTAATCAAATCAGTCTTACTTGGGGTTCAGATTTATTGGTGTCAGGTTTTTGTGATTCCTCGTAAAGTGTCAAGCTTATTCAAGCCGCTTGCAGAGCCTTTTTGTGGATCGGCGATCGGAGCTACTAAAAGGGCCTTAGTAGCTTGGGAAACACTTTGTCTTCCCAAAGTTGCGGGGGCCGGAATATAGTCAACGTTAAACTCGAATATTGCAGCTATTGCTAAGCTCTTCTGGAATATTGCTCAAAAGAAAGATAGAGCTTGGGTCCTCTGGATACATGGTTATTATATCAAGTCTCAAAATCCTACAACCATGGATGCTCCTAGTCAGGCATCATGGGTTGTTAGGAAAATTTTTGGAGTTATTCAGCATTGTACTCAGGTTCATGGTGGTTTTGAGCTTCTTCAAAGAGCCCAAGTTTCTCAATCAGGAAGATGTATGCTCGTAAGAGGTACACATGATAGAGTACCTTGGAAGAAAATGATTTGTAATAATCCTTCTCCTCCAAAATGTGTGTTTATCACTTGGCTTGCTCTTCATAAAAGGCTGCTGACATGTGATTACTTGTAAAAAATTGGTTTTTACTGTGATCAGAGATGTGTTTTGTGTTCTGGTGATAACGAGACATTGGAGCATTTGTTTTTCATATGTCCTTTTTCCAGGCAGATTTGGGGTGAAATGTTGAAGTGGATGGGCTTCCATAGATATGTCAGGAATTGGAGTGAGGAGCTTTCACTTTGTATTAGACAATTTAATGGGAACTCCACTCTTCATAAGGTTTATAGAATGAGTTTCTCCGTCACCGTATACTTGCTGGCAGAACGTAATGTTCGGAGATTTCAAAACAAGCATCAACATCCGATGGAGCTTATTAGAAAGATTATGTATTGGGTGAGTTTAAAACAAGAGAAATTGTGTTAGTTTTTCTCTTTGTTTTGTTTTCTTTTTTTTTCTGTGTTTTGTTGGTTGTAAGCTTGGTTCTTCCTTGTATTTTTCTACTTTGGTAATAAAATTTACTTATTTACCAAAAAAAAATGTATTATCTACTAATAATATTAATAATTTTATTGATTATCTTGAGGGGATTGTATTGGCTACTCCCTCCTTCCCAAAAGAGTCTCATTTCTTCTTTTCACGTTTGCCAATGCATGTTTTGTAGTATCATTAATATATTTAATTACATATCAGTATAAATTATAAAAGTTTAATTTAGTAATGTATTTATTGAGAAGAATCAAATATGACCCACATGAATATATTTTTTCTTACATACTAGAAATAATATATGAGATTCCCTGTACTTATAAATAGTGCCAAAATTGCAAATTGGAACATCTTTTTTTGGGACGGAGGGAGCATTATTTAGTCACCTCTAGTATTAGCCGTTTTACTACATGTATATATATTTTCTAATTAAAATCAATGATTTTCTATTTCATCCTCCGTTTTCCTTTGTCCCGCCTGGATATTATAAAAAAGTAAGGTGAAGATAAATAAGAAGAAATCGAAACAAAGGGGATGGGGTGAAGGGGTTTTTTTTTACATGAGGGGGTGAAGGGTTAATAGGACTATGTGGATCCAAACACTTTGGCGGGGGCATCTATGGGTAAAAAGAGAATAACTTTGCAAAAATAGAATTAAGCTGAAAATGAGTATTAACTGGAGAAAAATGAAATAACATGAAAGTGAATAAAACATTGGAAAACGAAGAGAGTAACTTCTAATATGTGAAATGACCAAGAGGTTCATTTTTGTTAGACAAATTAGCCAATAAATTGCCTCCATCAATCCTTCGATTTTTGCATTGTAAAAGAAAACCTTTGGAATTAGCATATAGACAGCTTTACGACTATTTTCGAACACAATTGAAATTTCAGTTGCTTAAATACATATGTCATCATAAAATAGATGTTTTTAAAAAGTCAAAAGTCAATTAAAAATATGATTACCCTAGAACACTTTTAAGGATCAAATTTATAAATATTTAGTTATTCACCATATAATTTTACAAATAAACATGGTAAATTATTAAAAAAATAAGTTCCAACACAGACTTAAATATGTTTAAATTTCAAAAGTTAAATATATTAAGAACAAGTAGCACTAATCACATACAAGTGTGTATTTTCAGAGACTGCATAAAACCTAGATACGTATACCAAGACAATATTCTTAAAAAGAAGGGAGCTCTTGTGTCAAATCAACATATATTGAATTCCAAACCTTTCATTGTAAATTTGTAATGTTCATCTATATATATAGAATATAGTACATTCCTTAAGTTATTGGCTTGGCCGCTTGGGGAAACAACATATTGGCGAGACTAAGACTAGGACAAAAAAGAGATAGAAAAAGAAATAGTGTTTGAAACACATGCATGTCTCTTCATGTCTGGGTCTGTTTTTTTGATGCGTATTATGCTCTTACTTGACCGTTACATCAAACTAGGATAACGATCCAATAAAATTGTATAATTTGCACACTAATCCACCTTAGAGAGCACAGACTCAGCGTCATAGAGGAAGGACAACACCGTACAAAGTAAGATATGCATGATAGAACAATATTGGTTTAAATGATTTGATCTGAAACTGGAAATTTGAGTAGTGGAAGTTAAGAGGGGTCCTAATTTTCTTTTGTAATTCTCTTTTGTAAGTATCACTAGCTCAATTCTATATGTATTTTGAATATCAGGTATTTTCTCTATTTATCAAAACAATAATTATTATTTTGCAAAGTCATAATTTATAATTCGTGAATCATGACGACGAAAAATATAAATGTGTCACAAGACCATGCATGAATCATTTATGATTTTGGTTTTTTAGGTAGGTAAAATTAAGAGTTTAACCGGGTCAGAATCTCTTGCAGGTTAATACCGACTCGGGTTAGCGGGTTCGGCATTTTGGGAGGGGGGGTGTACGTAAGAGGATCCCCTCCTCCAAAGTGCACCTAGTGCTGATTGAACCCCCAACCTTGAGGCTGGAAGGTACAACCTTATTACCACTAGGCTATGTTTAGCTTGGTTATGCTATGAAGCCAATAAAACAAATGTATTTCCTCGGTTTCTAAACACATGCAACATATTTCTCGCCTACACTCTATCCAATGCACTACTTTGTTCCTTAACATCTTTAATCATGTATAAGAAATTATGAAAGTATGCATTAAGACAAATCAAATAAGATCCACCTGACTATATTTTTTTCTTATACATTTGTAAGAGAATATGGGATGAGGTTGGTAAATGAATAGTGGTTACTATGCAAATGTTGCATGTGTTTAGATTCAGAGGAATTATTTGTTACTTTTTTCTTAAAGGGAAAATATACCCATTATTATTTTAAAGTGATTACATTTTTTTTGGGGCCCCCACCTGGAACCCCTTGATAAGAAGAGACCCTACCTGACCAAAGACCTATCGCAGACGCCCGACCCAGCCTACACAGGTCGACGCTTGAGAGTAGGGGGATTAAGAGAATCCCTACTCCCAAGCACAAGTAGGTAGTGGGGCGGCTCGAGGTTTTTATATTCATTTTGTAAACTTCCTTGAAAGAAAGGACTCCCTCTTTTTTCCCCCCGAAAAGAGAACCCTAAACCTCGGTTTTGCCCTCCGTTGCGGCGGCGCCCTCCTCTTGCTATGGCGGAGGAGATCTCGAATATTGTCTCTAACCTGCGACTAGATGACGAGGAGGATAAGGTTGTAGATTTCGAGACTTTAAACCCTAATACTGAAAACAGCGTTTCCTTGTTGCTTATAGGGCGACTTTTAACTGAACGTAATTTCAATGTGGAAGCTTTCAAGAAGACAATCACTACCGTGTGGTCACCTAGATAGTCATGGCCTTGTGATTCGAGTTATTCGGCCAAATCTCGTTTGGTTTTCGCTTTTCCACCGGCGTGACATGATGAAAGTTCTCGATGGACGTCCATGGTGTTTCGATAATTTGCTTGTTCTTCTCAAGGAAGCAGATGGTGATGAGCCCCCGGATCAGGTAACTTTAAACCAATCCCCGTTTTGGATTAGGTTAAAGAATCTCCCTTTTAATATGCGTTCTAATGATGTAGTGAAAATTTTGATTGGTAATATGGGTGAAATACTTGACATTGAGGAAGATCTACTAGGTTTTGGTAGATACCGTCGTGTTAAGGTTATGCTTGACATTTCCAAACCTCTAAGAAGATATAGGAAAATAAAAGATAAGAGGGGTAATGAGATTCAAATTGATTTTGCATACGAACGACTCCCTTTCTTTTGTTTGGCTTGCGGTGTGATGGGCCATTCTGAAAAAGATTGTCAAGTTGTTTTTGAGGAAGATAGATGTGAGAAACTGGGTTGGCACTTGGGTTTAAAAGCTACTCCCCGGAAAGGTCGAATGAAGGAGATTGAGGAGGAGAATAAATTTAGGAACCGTAAAAAGTTTTGTTTGAAGATGTCCATGAAAGCGTAAGTGAGATTACGCAGGGAAGGGAGTTTCAAATCTTTCGAATGCTCTTGCCCTTAACGTGAATAATGTGACTATAAGTCCCCATGCATAATTTAATACCGATGATTGTGATAAAAGGAAAGAAAGCACTCACATTTCTCTTTCTTTTTCGAAGCCCCATGCCGACTTACCCTCTCAATCAATGCCCACTTTGGGTTTGATTACAAGTGGGGTCCCAAAGTGGCCTTTAATGAACAAGTGGTGGAGAATTTTGTTTTTAACAGTAGTAAGGAGGTCAAAGGAGAGAGAAATAGGGGGTGGAAGAGGATGGCTCGTGGTTCGATGGATGAGAAAGGTTTGATGAATCAGGGGGATTTTGATACTCCTATGAGAGATGCAAAGCGCTCAATTCTTTCTGTTAACATGGTGGATGAACAAGGTGAAGGTACTATGAAGCGTAACAAGCCCAGTCCTTCTCACGAGTCTACTACCATTTTTTTGGCGGAGGTTGGTGTTGACCAACCCCGCCTAGTATTATGAATCTCCTATGTTGAAACCGCCGGGGTTGGGCAACCCTTGGTCGGCCCGACAACTCCGAAGATGGAGTACTTTCTATGCCCTTGATATTGTTTTTGTTTCGAAACAATGATTAATAAAATTAATGTCAAGCTTTGAAGAATCGTTTAGGTTTCCATAATGCTTTTGGTGTGGCTAGTCAAGGAAAAGCGGGTGGTTTATGCTTATATTGGAAAGAGGAAGTTCTATTTTCTCTTGTCTCATTTTCTCAACACCATATTTGTGGTGATGTGGAAGATGGTGTTAAAAAATGGCGCTTTATTGGAGTGTATGGTTGGGCAAAAGAGGAAGAGAAGCATCAAACTTGGACTCTTATTCGTTTCTTGTGTGAAGATACCTCTCTTCCGGTTTTGTTTGGAGGTGACTTTAATGAAATCTTGAGTTATGGTGAGAAGGGAGGGAGGTGTTGATAGAGTGCGTAGAGAGATGGTCAATTTTCGTGCTACCATGGATGATCTTTCTCTAAGGGATCTTGGCTACGTTGGTTCTTGGCATACTTGGGAACGAGGAAATTCACCTTTGACTTGTATTCGTGAGAGGCTTGACAGGTTTATTTGCTCCCCCTCTTGGTTGGATTTATACCCAACTTCTGCTGTGGAGCACACAATAAAATACAAATCTGACCACTCAGCTATTGTTGTTCGGTCCAGGACTTATGCTCGGCCCAAAGGGAGGACTAGTAGATTTCATTTTGAAACTTCATGGCTTTTGGACGAAAGTCGTGGAAGAGGAAGTGAAGACCGTGTGGGCCGAAACCGCCGGAGATACAATGGTGGGCCGACTTGTTGGGGTAGCCCGCCTCTTGTTCGCCGGAGTAGTTTGAAGTTTGGTCGGCTAAGCAAGCAAATTGAAGGTGCCGAAAAGGAGCTTGGAAAAAGCTCAATGTCACCCCATTTCTGGCCGATAACCCGTGATGCCCATATTCAATGTGAAAAGAAGCTCGATGATTTACACTCGAAGCATGAGGCTTACTGGTACTTAAGGTCCAGAGTTGCTGAAGTACGTGATGGGGATCGAAATACAAAGTATTTTCATCATAAAGCTTCTCAGAGAAAAAAGAGAAATTTTATAAAGGGTCTTCTTGATGATAATGCTCATTGGTGTGAGGATAGAGATGGAATTGAAAATATTTTCACTGTTTATTTTAATTCTATTTTTACCTCCACTAACCCTTCTGATTCGCAGCTTCAAGAGGTGTTGGATTTTATTGATCCCATTATTACGGCTGATATCAACCAAATTCTCTTATAAAGCCCTTCACAAAAGATGAGATTCATTTTGCTCTTCAACAAATGCACCCCTGCAAAGCTCCTGGGCCTGATGGTATGCAAGCCATCTTCTATCTCCCTGATGTGTGAATCATATTGTTGGTGATGATGTGACTTCTTTTATTAGTAATATTTTGCATGGTTCTCTTTCTCCCCGATGTGTGAATCATACAAATATCGCTTTAATTCCTAAAGTCAAAAATCCAACAAAAGCAGCAGAGTTTCGTCCTATTGCTTTGTGCAATGTTCTCTATATGCTGGTTTCTAAGGCTCTTGTGATCAGGCTGAAGGATTTTCTTCCTAACATTGTGACTGAGAACCAGAGTGCTTTTGTTCTTGGGTGACTCAATACAGATAATGCTCTCATTGCTCTGGAAGTTTTTCACTCTATGAAGTACAAGAATTGAAGTCGGAAAAGGGACTATTGCTATGAAGTCGACATGAGCAAAGCTTATGATAGAGTGGAGCGGGGTTTTCTTCTAAGCTTCTTCTTACTATGGGTTTTGATGGCCGATGGGTAAATCTTGTGATAGGACTCGTGTTTCATTTGTTTCCTACTCCTTCATCATCAATGGAGGAGTTTGTGGTTCTCGTTATTCCCGCTCGAGGTCTCCGTCAAGGAGACCCTTTATCTCCGTATCTGTTTATATTGATTGCTGATGCTTTCTCAAAGATGATTCAGCGGAAAGTGCAGGCAAAGCAGATTCATGGTGCTAAAGCCAACCGCAGTGGTCCGGATATTTCTCATCTCTTCTTTGCCGATGACAGTTTACTCTTCACTAGAGCTTCCCCTTAGGAATGCACCATTATAGTTGACATGCTCAACCAATATGAATCAAGATCCCAGTAGAAAATTAACTATGAAAAGCTCGGAAGTTTCTTACAACGAGGAGTCAAGCATGGAAAGAAAAGAAGAATTGACAAGTATTTTGAACATGAGACAGTGGAAAATCACGATAAGTACCTTGGTATCCCCTATCCCCTCTATCTCCGGGAGATCAAAGAAAGTAATTTTTGATTCTCTTTTGGATAGAATTTGGAAGAAACTCCAGGGTTGGAAGGAAAAGCTCCTATCTAGAGCAGGAAAGGATGTATTATCAAGTCCGTGGATTCAAGCTATCCCAACTTATCTTACGGGTGTTTACAAAATTCCCCGGGGTCATCCAAAAGATTCACTCACCATGGCTCGATTTTGGTGGGGTAGTTCTCGATAATCATCGAAG
The DNA here is from genome assembly GCA_947648045.1 of Beta corolliflora. NCBI lineage: Eukaryota > Viridiplantae > Streptophyta > Magnoliopsida > Caryophyllales > Amaranthaceae > Beta > Beta corolliflora. The sequence continues at coordinate 18,343 of CANSZD010001642.1, read as the reverse complement.
ATTCACCGGAAAAGTCGGGATTCTTTATGTACTTTGAAGTGCTTGGGAGGAATAGGATTCAAGGATCTCATAGTTTTTAATGATGCTTTGCTCGGCCGTCAAGCTTGGAGGTTAGTTCGTGAGCCATCTTCCCTTTTTACTCGAGTTATGAAAGCTAAGTACTATCTAAAATGTGACTTCTTGGAAGCTCCTCTTGGTCTTTATTGTAGCTATTCGTGGAGTAGTATTTGGAGTTCAAAAGCTTTGATTAAAGAAGGGGTAGTGTGGAGAGTTGGCAATGGCACTCAAATCAATATTTGGGATGATCCTTGGGTTGTTGATGAAGAAGGGCACTATCTTACTAGTCCTCGCATTATGGGTCTTGAAACGGTGAGTGAATTAATTGATTTTGATAGCATAAGTTGGAAAGTGGAAAATGTGGAAGCAATTTTCAATGAGATGGATGTTCGATGTATTCTTTCTACCCCTCTAAGCACTTTTCCTATGAGAGATGAGATCACATTGGCATTTACAAAGAATGCTAGTTACTCCGTTAAAACCGCATACATGCTTGGTAAAGGTGGAAATCTTGAAAATTTCCACCAATCTTGGGTCGATATTTGGAGCATGGAGGTAAGTCCCAAAGTACGCCATTTCTTGTGGCGCATGTGTTCAAACTCTCTCCCGGTTCGAAGCTTGCTTCACTACCGTCACTTGATTGATGATTGTCTTTATCCATGGGGTTGTGGTGAGATAGAGACCCAACAACATGCCATCTTTGAATGCCCAAATGTGCGCGACTTGTGGTTGGAGTGTGGTTGTGAGGCCATGCGCCAACCGGCCCTCTTTCTCCTCCATGTGTGAAACTATTAAGGCCCGGTGAACGCCGATCACACCATCACCGTTAAGGGTGCATTCCTTGCCCGGGATTTTATGGGCCGAACGAAATCACCTCGTTTCAACAACAAGGCAAACCCTCGTTCGCCCTCCTAGCTCGAGTTGTGCGGCTGGTTGAGGAGCATGGTAAGTATGCTTCAAATATCTACCAGGCTCGTGTGATGGCCGAACTACCTAGGTCTCGGGTTTGGACCGCTCCCCTCCCTCGCCATCGATGGTTGGGTGGGTTTAGGGTGGTTGCTCGTGATTCTCGCCGGTGAGGTTTTGTTCGCCGCAACTCGACGTGTTCGTGCATACCGGACTCGCCGAGATTGCCGAGGCTAAAGGCATAGAAATGGCTATCCGACTAAGTCGCAGTATGAGCTACAAAACGTGATTGTTGAATCCGACCGTCAAACGGTGATTAATCGACTCTCTAAGCAAGCTATCTTCCTTTCGGATCTAGATAATGTACTCCATAATATTTTTGCTTTCGCTTTAAACCGTACCTCTCTTATTTGGTCTCATGTCAAAAGAGACGGGAATGTAGTTGCCCACAATTTAGCTAAGTTAATCCCTTTTGGGATTGAACAAGTTTGGGAGAACCACTCTCCCCCGGAGGTGGCTCCTTATATTCTGATGGAGAAACTATCTATGGAGTAATATATCTTGCTTTTCCCCTCAAAAAAAAAAAAGGTAGTGGGCTCGAACTTGCGACCTCAAAGTCACAAGCGCGAGTTCCCCACCACCTCCACCAAGCAAGCTTGGTTTAAAGTGATTAAATATGTAATAATAGTAATCAAATGTATATATATTTATAGATATACGAAGCAAATGAGAAAAAAAAGATAAAAATATACTATAAATGATATTCATTATTACTTTTTTTAAAAGGAAAGATATATCCATTACTTTATAGTGAGTAAAACAAATTATTATATCAACTATTTTACAATTAGTTGAAATATGTATGATATATGGTTGCGGACCTTGGACTGTCTAATAGTTCTTTCCATGTACTAAGCACAAAAACACTGCTTACATAATGTGTGAAAGCTTTGAGAAACCAGGAAACAGAAAAAGACACTGTTATACACTCATAGACCCCTATTTTCCCTTTTTTTAGTGCAATCTCGAGGTACCAACATCGAAGCGATAAACTAATTTTAGCAAGATCACCTTCTATCCTGTAGGGCCTTTGGATCGAGCCTCACCTTTTGCAAAGAGCGAGGGATCCCCATATTTCCCCCTACTTGCAAGGGTCTTCAACTTACCTTTTAAAAAAAAGATAGACTCATGGGACAAAATATTTAGCTAACTACTTCCTCCGTTCTTGTTCTATCGCAACAATTACTACTTTGAAGTAGTTTCACATCTATTGCAAAGAATTCCACTTTTGGTCAAAAAAGCAACTATAGTTGACAATATTTCCCTTACTTTATCTTACTAAAACCATCATTAATTACCCAAATTGCCTCATAAAGTTGCTTTTACTTTATTAAGGATTTATTTATCTCATACTCTAGTTAATTAAAGGGGTACCTGTATACTAAACTACCCACATTTTTCATTTCCTTAAAAACCGTGCCCAAACCCATTGTTGCAATAGAAAAGGAACCTGGAAGTACAATTAAGCCAAATAGCCTAACCTCTTTAATTAATTACCCATCGAACTTTTTAAGTTGAATGATTACTTTTTTCAACAGCCAAACAATGAAATAAATTAGTATTTGGTAATCCTATTGAGAAAAAGGAAAAAAAGTTCTAATTTTTCACCAAAATGAAAAAGTTGATGAAGATTTATCTATCAAAAACTACTTAGTCCACGTTCTTTTCAAAATAACTAAACTGAATTGAAATGAGCTGAACTGAACTAAACTAAACTAAACTGAATTGAACTGAATTGTAATGAGCTGAATTGAACTGAACTGAATTGAAGTAAAATTGTGAGAGGAAAATAGTTGAACTGAACTGATACGAGTCGAAATGATCTAAACTGAATTGAAATTGTGTCCAAAAGAATAAGACCTTATCCTTTTAGTTAATATGTTATGGAAGCATTAAATTAAACCAAGACATATATTTATTAGCTAACAACTCTAATTATGGGAGCACCAAGTATATATAAGCCATAAGGTGATCTTGTAGAAGCATATAACATCGTCACAAACATGACGTGAAGTAAACTCTTTTCAATGTGAGAGACAATTCTTCCTTTTTCACATTCTCAAACTCTTGTCCAGGGTTTTGTCCTTGGAGGATATATACATGTCTAGTCATATTACATACATATCCGCTAAATTCCAATAAAAACACCTTCACCATAACATAGAAACTACTAGCAAGCTTTCCAAACCTGTTTTTGGTTACATTTTGTCTATTGTTTCAACTAAAATAGTCAGAAAAGTTTGATATCAGAAATTAAGCATGAATAAGCCTCCATCAATATTTATTTCAAATAAAAAAGGAAGAGATAGAGGTGACTTAATAAGGTGACAAAGACGGATCATGGGAAGAGTACTAGATGCCACTCGTGTTGTCACTTGAACATGATTTTGCAAAAAATGATAGCTTAATACATGCATAATCTTGTGATACGTACCACTTTTAAGTATTATTAAATAGAAGTTCAACGCCCGTCAGAAAAAAAAAAGTATTGTTACTAACTATTTAGCTTAGCTACGCACAAAAATGCCAACTATTTATCAGTTATCAACCCCTCGATTAACCTACAAAATAGAAGAGGTTGTATTATGTATGGATACGCGAACTTGCCTCCTTTTGAATGTTATTAAAAACGGTAACGGGACGAAAAAATGGTAGATTTGAAAATTATAACACAATGGATACATCATGCGGCATGGGGATGTAACGAGTACCGAGACGGGTAAGTAAATTACCCGTGCTACTTAGGTGGTGATAATGTGGTAATCGAGGTTGGGTTTAAGAGCATGTCTAATATTATTAATCTATTTTGTACTTTTTTTTTTTTTGGTGAAAAACGTAGAATCCGATTATATAGTCATAAAAGCACGAGTTTTACAATCCGCAATATAAGCCGAATTACAACAACTAGGGGGGTTTGGGAAAATCCTAGTTACATTGCAACTATCATCATTAGTTCTACTTTCCTTGGCTAGCAAATCCGCCACATGGTTACTCTTCCCCGCTACAATGCTCAATTGTCACTTGGGGAAGATCCCTCCATAGCTTTCCGCATTCAAAAATGGCACTCATATACTTGTCGCGGCAACTCTCTTGACTATACAACACCTTAATTACATTTATGCAACTGTAAGGATAATGGCCTCAAGTAACCTAAACCTTTTTGCAATAATCAAACCATGTTGAATGGCCATAATTTCGGCTAAGATAGAATCGCTGGCAAAACTCCTAGTCCCGAAACCAACAATCCAAAATCCCGCCCCATTCCTAGCCACACCCCGTACCCATGGAATCGCCCAAGCGAGTGAAGGAAGCATCTACATGAATGGTCTGGTCTTGAGCTTTGGGTAGGGTTTGGACGCAAGTTAGGAAGGGTCGGCTTTCCCGAGATTTCAAGTGTTCTTGGCTTGGATAAGGAGGTGAGATAATGACATAGCCTTGTGAATAATCGAATCCGCCGACGGAGGGGGCGTCTCATTAAAGCTACACTCATTCCTACTCTTCCATATCTTATGACAGAGGTATGGAAAAACATCACCCCACTCAATGTCTCGAAACCTACAAATAACCTCTAAATTATTTTTAAGCCAAGCAAAGAAGGATAAGTGGGAAGGGGGTTGAAACCCACAAGCTTTCCAAACATCCATAGAGAAAGTGCAAATCCACGGATCACGTGGGAGGCATTTTCATTAGGTAGATTACATCTTGGACAAAGAGTATCCGGAACAATATTTCGAATGGCAAGGAGCATTTTATGAGGGATCCGGGTCTTTCCATAATAGCCGAAGAAGATTTTCGCTCGGCTCCATTTTTGCTTTCCAAATCCAAGAGAGGTTAACATGAGGGGAGTTAATTTGGACATCATAGGCCCGGGCTAGGGAGAATCCTTTTAAGGAGATAAAGTGGGGAATTAACATGTCCTTCTCGAGAGTCCTCCATAGGAGGTGGAAAGCTAGCAATGTGATCATGGATCTCTTGGGGTAGGGTGAATGACATTCGGGAAAGGTCCCAATTGCCATGGGGGGAGAGGTCACACACTCTTAAGGCGCTCTCTGATTCAAGTAAAGGACCATGGATAAGACTCCGAAGAGACCCTATAGCCAGCCAATTATCCTCCCAAAGGCTAATGGACTTCCCATTTCCTACACTCCACGAGCTATTGTTCAAGGATTTCCCACCCTCTACCTATATTTTTCCACAATGTGGATCCGTTCTTAAAAGAAGTGGCATGATTTTTATGAATGTATTTCGACTTGATACATTCTTGGGCAAGAGTTGGAGGGCCTTGAGATATCTTCCAACCTAGTTTCGCCATGTAGGCAATGTTGGTCAACTTTTGGTTTCTAATCCCCAATCCCCCCTATTCTTAGGCATGAATATCCCTTCCTTTCCAACAAGGTGCGCTTATGATTTGTGGAGTCACCCCACAGAAGTTATTACATATTGAATCAAGATCCTTGAGAGTGGTAGCAGGGAGGAAAGCAAACTTGCATATAGTATGCCTAGATAGAGGAGAGGGTAGAGTTTACTAGACACAAATTCCCCCGCTTTTGACAAGAATCTTGTTTTCCATAAGGCAAGCTTCGATCGGACCTTATCCACCACAAACTGGACTAGGGCCCTTGTTGGTCTTTTGTGAGATATAGGGAGGCCTAGATAAGTTCCTAAATTGTCATTCTCCTTAACCTTGATTGTTTCTTGGAAAAGAGTTTTGTGTTCCGGGAGGGTATTGGGGGAGAAAATGAGTTTGCTTTTGAGTTCATTAATTTTCTGTCCCGACTGGAGACAAAACGTTTCGAGAGTGACACGGACAGAGAAGGCTGTGGATTCATCAACACGACCAAATAGCAAAAGGTCATCAGCGAATAAGGGATGGGAGATAGGAACTTTCTTTCTTCCTACCCCAAACGGAATCCACTCTTGGTTAACACAAGCTACATGGATGTACTTGGAGAGAGATTCAAGGCAAATGTAATATTTTGAGAATTTAACTGATAGAATATAAAATATAATCCTAGTATATTTTATATTCTATCATTAACAATATAAAAATTGCTCTAAAATTATGAGAAGGGTGTAGAGTTTATCCTATCATATATAGGGGGCTCAACGGTTAAATGTCAATGAAATTTCTTTTGTTCTGAATCAATGTAGTAAGTAGTACATTATTTATTTTTGAAGCTACGGTAAGTAGTTGTACATAAACCGATAAACGTACTTGTAATATAGAATTAATGTAAATTACATATGAATTTGTCCCTATTATCTTACTCTTAGTTTATGTCCTTGTACGGTTGTACCAAATAATTATAACCATTATATATACTTAAAACTTGTTTCACAGTAGTACTCTTATTTCCCCACCCCACACACACTCTCACAAAACAAAAACAAATACTTACTTCTACCGTCATGACTCACAAGATTGTGAGTTATGGAAATCATACTAAACTATTACTTTGTAAAACCAAACAAAAACTAAAAGTACGGTGCATCTTCTGTGATAACATGTTACACCATAACTTATATATCGTATAACATACATAATGACATGTACTTTAACAACAAATGCATACTTGACTATACAAATAATGACATAAATCTCATCTCATTTTCATTACCGATTCAAAGTCATTTGAACTTTTTGAACAAAAAAAGCAGTGATTTGTAGGTTGTTATACCATAAATTATGGTGTAACAGTTACACCCAAGGATTTGTGCTAAAAGTAATATTTTATAATAATCTCATTTAAATTAAACATTCCACGAGTTGGCCTTTTTCTTTTATTGTCTTTCCTTTTTCCCCATTTTGAGAGGATCATGTGCAAAGTTGACTTAATATATAAACAAAAGAAATTCTTATCATGTCATAATCAATTTGGACCTTTCCACTTTCAAGCTAATCTCTCCTCTTCAAACCAAGTACAAGACCGATTGGTGGTGGGGAAAACACTTTTGTAAATACTTACTTGGACATCTCATTGTTGTACCATGTTCTTTCGGCATAATTTATGACACTAATTAATTTGTTCAGAGTAATCAATCTCGCGTTAAATGTAGTAACGCAATCTTGCTGGATGTTGAGTAACCACAGGATATCTCCCAATGGGTTCTAGGACTCCATTGTCATCATATTTTTTAATATTTATCGACAGACCAACATGTACAATGATGTAAACAAAATTCGATCTCTTCCTCCCGTATTTGAATATTTATTCTTTACTACCTTTTCTGGATTTATTAATTTTGATTATGGAATATCATCCTTGCTCGAATTGGCTAAGAAACATTATGTATATCTATTACAAAGATTTTCTCTAGAGGTATAATAATTTCCTTATAATTTTGTGATAAAACTACTTTAGAAATTATTTTACCCCTTCTCAAGATTTGAGAATGTAAGTTAGTTACATTATCGCACAACTTTGAACTAAAAAATATTAAATAAAGTGCAAGTTGGAAATTAGGATTATCTTTCATTCTTTTCTCCATTTCTAATTGCCAAAGTATATATTTCTCTTACATGCATTCCTCTAGAAATTAGAGAGGATCTCATTCCGGGTTTGGCTGTTTGAAAGCCTTAATTACATGAGATGAATCTCAAAGATCGATTGTAGATGTCAGTATAACTTTCAATTAATAAAATTTATCTTCCCTTTCAAAAAAAATAAAATAATCTCAATCCTCCAATCTTCGCATAATCTATCACGAGTATCACCATCTATGTTATATGGACTTGAAAGTGGGCTTTATAATGGAACAACTTTAGATTTATTATCATTATGTACTGATCCAGTGGCTGGAGTTCATATGATTGGGCGACTTCACTGGGAAATGGCCAATAATGATCCTGGGCCTTTCAGAGCTTGAAAAATGGGCTTGAAAATATCAATCTTGTGTTATAAATTTTTGTCACAATTCATGGATAATTGCTTTTATGTGGACGAAAATTCATTTGGTTGACAAGCAACCATGAGTTTTACCACGAGTTTGTTAATATTAGAAGTGCAAAATTTTCAATTATTTGTTTTTAATAATATACTCCCTCCGGTCTTTATTAGTTTACCTGTTTCTTTTGCACAGAGTTTTAGGAGAAACAATGTTGTGGGACATAGAAAGAAAGATAAACTATTATTTTATATTAAAGTTGAATGTATGTGTGATGGAAAATTAGTGACTTCATTCCAAAAATAAACAAAAGAAATGGGTAACTAATAAGGGACATCCCAAAAAAGAATACGGGTAAACTAATAAAGACGGAGGGAGTAATTAAGAGATCCTTCTCTCTTAATATACAAGTGTTTATATTTGCAACTAAACCCAATAAAATTAAACATTAAAAAACTAAGACATAGAAGGAAAAGACGTGCATATTTATTATACACATATATATTATGTCCACAAGCTAGGAAAAGGGTAAAGCTGAAGCCTATGCTGCATGATCCGTTATGTTACCTTATAATTTGTACCACTTCTTGCAACCAACCTCTCTAGCAAGCAATCTTAATTAGATAACGGAGACAAGGTAAATAGACAACTTTTTTTAAAGGGACGTAGATAGACAACTTGAAATATATTTTTCAGAAGAGTAAATGAGTTCTTAAGTGTTCAATGTATTATAATTAGTCTATTTACCTTGTCTATCATCTTTTTTTAAACTGCGTGTCTAGGAGCTTGGTTTCAATTATAATGATGATCCCCAACTCAATCAAAAACCATTCTTTTGTGCTTGATCCCAAAAGGAGTGACTTCCCTATCACATAAGTCGTAACCATTCCAGACATACCTAGGAAGATAATGGCGAAAATAGAAAAAATCCGAATTGAAACCGGCCTTATCCAGAACCCGGATCTGTGCAAAACCAGGTCGCCAATCATCGGATCCTGTGAGTTTCAGATACAAGTAGCAGATGGTTGTATTCATGCAGGGTCCCTCCACCTGAAACTCATCCACACTACAAGGTTGAAATGGTTTCCTTGGCACATCATCTAAGACACTTCGATCCATTTTATCCACCCGTCTCACGTGCTTCGTGTTAAGCGGGTGGACCGAAACACCATTGCTTCTCGAGTCTCCGAATTGTAGGTTAATATGGTTCAATGTGCCAGCTTCCACGGTGCAACTGGTCTCTACAGTGATTACATAGCTGCAGTTCCCCTGCCAGCCAAAACTCAATCATAATATGCAAAAGAAGAAGAAATACTGATTAAATACTTCCTAGGTCTCAAAACACATCATCAGTTTGCCTTTTCAAGGCCTCCATGACACATTTTTTATTATTAATATTTCTAATTACATAGTAATATATATTAATATAGAAGTTCATGATTTAAACATATACATTAAAAATGAATTTAACATAATCCTAATGAAAACGTTTTAATATTACATATTAGCGAAAAAATATGATCGAAGTTGATAATTATTGACATTAAAAAATAAAATAAATATATTTTGAGACACAGAGAGCAGTTGCGTACCTTCATTTGCAATTCTGCTTCAGCAAACTCCAAATTCTGGCAGTCCAAGGCAAATGCAAGTAAAGACAGCAAAGTTGCAGCGAGAAGGCGCTTACGGATCACCATTCTGGCTTGAAGGTTTTGATGTTCACTAGGTGCAGAAATAAGCTCATATTTATCTTTATACTCCTCAAAATTCTCTCAGAAAATTCCTTACTTGAAAGAATTAGAAAGCTCTGATTCGGAGCCTACATTTGTGTCTAATACCATAACATAATGCAACGTACGTATGTAAATTAACTTACTTGGATTCTACTTATACCAGCAGTAATCTCTGGTTTAGCACAAACACTACAGTATAAACATAAGTGTCAGGTTAATCAAGCCTCACGTTTCTATTATTCTCTCTCTCTATTTATGTTCTTATCTTCTCCTATTGCAAATTAACATACCAGAAAAGATGCCTGAAAAACTGGCTTTAAAAGTAAAGCACATTGTAACACAGTAAGGTTCTAAGGGAGTATTATCTTATCTCTGTTGCTTTTCAGAATCAATGGGAAAAAAATATTAGAAAGAGTGTTATTGTGTCTCAGAAGTCAGAATTAGGTATAAGACAAAAACATACTTCCTCCACTACCTTTTGATTGCAATTTGCAAGCCTTTCTTTTCATGCTTTTTAGCACACAATTGTGATCAATTACATATTAGTATAAACTAGAAAGTAGTTATTAGAAAGTTGATATTATAGAAAATATACATCGACATATAATAGTACTTCATACACGTTGAAACACGTAATCAAGATTGGTAAAGTTCGATCCCCTAATAACAAATGTTGCGATTAAAAAGAAAAAAGGGGTTCACCAAAGCAACAAAAATTTGAAACAGTAAGATCATTTTTGTCATTTAATGATATTTCAACTGAAAACAACACGAGAACATGATCAAAAGAAGTTGCAAAATGAGAGAAATTACCCCTATTTCAGAGATTCTCTTCCAAAAAATACTCTCTTTTTTAACAAGGAAAATCCCAAAACGCTCCATGTGACCATGTATGTCAGAAATCTACAAGGACTCCAAGATTGGGCTAGATTTGCGTATCTCAGAAATGGGACTACCACTTCTCTTTTGCACAATCGCATCATTTGACTGCACTATAATAGCACCTTCACGAGGTTCACCATACTACAGGTAAAGAGGTTGATCCAGTTTAACCAAAGGCCCCGTGTTCGAGCTCTCGAAATGCACAACACTTGTCGGGAGAGCGATGCTCCCAAGTCCAAATTGGTTTTATCCTCACTCAAATCCAGATTGATACGAGTCTAACTGGATCTAGAATACCAGGACCAGGGGTTTTCACCCGAAAGAAAACAAGATTTTACATGCAATAAAAAATTATCAGCTATTGGCAGGGTATGGTTCGGATTACATCATGCCCTCTCATCAGTTCAAGTTAGTAGACAGAGTGCTCTAAAAAGGCAAAGCTCAAAGTGTTCCTTAAGAAAGAAACCAAAAGCAGAAACCTGTGAAGTCTACCCTCAAAAACATAAACCACTAAATAAAGTCAGGCACCGACGTCAATGCTAGAACTGCTTAACATATTAACCTGACTGTAGGCCTTCTAATTAGTCCAACGAAAAACGAGAAAAGCCACAGAGACTTTGCTTTGTGGGTGAGGAAACAAAAATGCAGATGGCAAAACCATGAACAGACTTACAGACAGATATTTAGGAATGGTACCAAATACAACAGGAGCAGATGGCAAAATAAGTTCCAATATGAAGTGGAAGATAAGCTTAAATAGTACTTCATTTCGCAGCATAGCAAACACGGATATCCTGAGAAATCGCTTATAGTAAAAATTTTTAGCATAGCAAAAACAAATATCCTGAGAGACAATCTACTTCATAAAAGTCAGTGCAAAATCTGAAAATCACCCACATAATACATGTCATCTGTAACTATTAGCATCAAGAGCAAGTATATAAACCAGGATCTTACCTATAGGCTATAGCTATCCAATTAATCAATAGCTACAGGCTCCTTTTCCACTTCATAATAGCTTTGTTATATGGCTAACAACATGACTATAAAATTGATCTGAAGCGGATTGAATATCATCAATGCGAAGCTAACAAAATTCAGACGAGTTTTTGATATAACTCGACTAAATTCAGCTATTTCAGAGGAACATGTTCCAACAGTATACTATAAAGATAAAAATGTATCATCCTACCGCTGGATGACCCACAAACAACCCAACTTACATTTCTGAAACCAAAATTTCCGTAACATATGTGAAAAATCGCTCTAATCTAATCCTCTACTTCACCTTCTCTTTTCTTTGATTTGTGATCCTCCTGTGAACCATCTAATGCTCCATCGGCAACACTTTCATGCTTCCTCTTCTTACTCACTTTGTTGCTGGCCACCTCAATTTCAAGCTTGCCCTCATTTTCTTTGTCTTCCCCTTCACGTGTTTGTTTCTTCTTATGTTTCTTATCCTTGCCACCTTTATCTACACTCCTAAGTTCCCATGATCCCCCTTGCTTTCATCTCTTTGTTCATCAACCTTGATGCCACTGCTGACTCTCTCTTCCTTTATCTCCTTTCTTCTTGTGTTGCTTTTGGTCATCACCACCGTTCTCCACAATCTGCGTTGCTTCATCTACATTCCCCTTGTTTGCCTTCTTTTTCTTCGACTTCTTCTCAGCACTTCCTAAATCAGCCACATTCCCATCAACAATTTCCTCAACTTTCTTCCCTTCCATGCTCATTGAACTCCTCCCAGAATTACGTCTCCCCTCATCGTCTTCATCTCTCTTGTTTTTGCTCTTATGCTTCCGTGTCTCCTCATCATTATCCAAACTAACCTCAATTCTTCCAGCTTCTCCTTTACTCTTTTTCACCCCTCGATGCCCCTTACTCTTGCTAGTGCCTATCTCCTTACCTAGTAAACCATCTTCACTACCAACTATACCAGACTCAACCGTTCCATGGGCGACAATACCATCGGAGTGTCGCTTCTTAGATTTGCGTTCACTTCCTGAAATCTTAAGCTCTTTATGCAGTTGTGCAAGTTCATCAAAGGCGGCCGAAGCCCGCCTCACGTACAAAGCAAACGCAGGGGACGCTCCATTGTCTAGGCACGCAAACTTCGATAGGATTCTAGAGGCTTTCGAAAGAGAAACAGTTTTACAAGATACTACTTCTCCTGACACTGTTTTCATATTACACCCCTAAAATCAATCCCTTCTAAACCCTGCAAATTGCCAATTAGGGTTTTACATCAGCAAAGATTAGAGATTTAGCTATAATATTTCACAGATATTCCTAAGACAAAATTAAAGACTTCAAAACGAATCAAAATACACAAAGACAAACTACATTTCCACAAAATCAATCAAGCAATTAAATTGGAAATTTCTTACTCAAATATTGAACGCTAAACTACAAACTTCAACACTTATAACTTATAAATTTACAGTATATAGCAAAATTAGTCCTAAACAAACCTTCAATTTTTGGGAATCATCGAAAAATTGCTTCAATTTCTATCCTCGAAAAGTAACTTGAATTGATGCTGAAAATCGAACTTTTCAGATAGAAAAGAAAACTGTGGAATGAAATCTGTGATCGGTATTATGTAATTTTGTAGAATGAGATGGAATTTCTTTTTTGTAGTCGCCGCAAATTCTACTGATTGATATTTGGACAGTTAGGGTTTCAAACTACTGATTTTTCCTTAAACCCTAGCCTTATTTCCAAAACCATTAGTGTTTTTATAGGGGCTTAAGCCGATTGTTATATCAATAGAAAGTCCTAAATTTTGTTATTTTTGATGTTTATTTCTTAGATTTGTTACTTTTTAGTTTAGGATTATTGAACTTTAACTATTTCATAAGGTCGACATTTTATAATAACCATCTTATATATTTTTTTCTAAGAATATAAAAAAACTTGAACGGACTAGGTTTACAATAACTTATTGTGCACCGGAAACCATATGATATAATCAGTTTTCGTTTGATATAATCAGTTTTCGTTTGATATAGTCAGTTTTCATTTGATATAATCATCTTTTATATAGTCGTTTTTGTATGATATAGTCAATTTTCGTATGATATAGTAGGTTTTTTTTTTCTAATATAATCAGTTTTGGTGTGATAAAGTTAGTTTGTATGCACAATAAATTATTGTGAACCCGGTCCACCCAAGACATTTTGTAAAAAAATAACCATCTTATATGAAGTAACTCTTTTGTTTTAAATTACCATCCCTTGACAGATTTAGTGAAAAAAATAGAATACTTTGTAAAAAATGACAATTTATTCTTTATAAGGTGGTTATTAAGAAAAAAGTCGACTTTATAAGGTGGTTAAAATAAATAAAAAATACATTAGTTTATTTTTAATAACTCTCCCTCTTGATATGTGCATGATTTTCGTTAATATGATGGTTTATCTACTCTCGCCTTGAGAGATTTGGTTTGTTTTTTAGCTGGCAAGGTTGTAGATATGGAAAATCGGACTTATTAATTGACTATCAAGACTATGGCCGTGTTTGGTAAATGGCTTTTTCATTGGCTTTTGGCTTTTCAATTTGGTCAAACAGCCAAAAAAAGTGTTTGGTTATTGGCTTTTGGTTGGGTGAAAATGGACTTTAAGCAAAATAAAAAGTCGCAGGCTTTTTGGATTGGCTTTTGGCTTGTTGGCCCACAAACTCTAATAAATGACCACAACACAATTAATTTTGCCAAACACTTTTGCAAGCAGCTTAAGCGACTTAAAAAAGCCCAATACAAATCGACGATCTTGGCATACAAACAACTAACTAAACCAACCACTAAATTCTTAACACCAATGTATCAAGATGAGGGTGAAATTTCAATTTACTATAACATCAGGCAAAAGATGTTGAGTTATAGAATTTCGTTTATGGTCGGAATATTACCATTTCAAAGAAGCGGTTTCGAAGCATTTATATTAGTAAAATGGATAAGAATCTCATATTGGTGTTAGGGTTATTATTGTTGCAGATGTCGCATGACGATGTATTAATGATAATAACCCTTACATAAAAGATAATCTATAACATCAATCTGACATTCTTCATCCAATTTAATGAGTAATATAAACGCTTCGAAACCGCTTCCTTGATATGATAATATTACAACCATAAATAAAATTCGTTGACTCGGCATCTTTTATGCCTGATGTCATAGTAAATTAAAATCTGACATTCATCTTGATATTTTTTATCTTCAACTAATAAGAACCATTTCCCACCTCTTTAAATTTCCAAGCTAAACAATAAACCAAGACTCTCAAGGCTAGAGTAGATAAAAACATCGTATTAATAGAAACAAGCAGACAACCTTCAAAACAGGAGTCTCCTCACATCAGGAGAGAAGTTATTAAAAATGAAACCAAATAAAGGTGAAAAACAATCACAATAATTGTTATTGTTATTTAGTCTTCGAGTTCCACAATGCAAGCTCCGCCGTACCTAGGAGTTGTAATGCACATCTGTGAAGGATAAGCTATGGATTGAGTAGTAAATGAATGGACATTACAGCTGATCGATCCAAGCATGCAAATCTGCATAATTAAATACAAATTTTCCATGCAACAAAAGTTTGTTTAGTCGGGCATCCATCATATAATGCAAGAAAAAGAGTCATCTGGGGAAGATATATACAACCTTACTGAGCTTCAATAGCTCTTGATAAAGCTTATTTGGTACATCAAATCCATTACAGAAGTCCATAAGCGAGACAAATAATTATACACGACGCAAAGAATTATCACACAACGCGAGAAGAGAACAAAAGATACACAGAAGCCATGAATGAGCAAGAAAAAAGAATCCCTCATATCTACAATCCTGCTCTAGGTCGAATGGACACACAATCAATCATTATAGTCACACACAGTAATCTGCATGTGCTGATCTTGATCTGGTACATACTGCCTGATAAAAGCCCGTCTCCACCAAATCTCAAATGCCTTTTGAATATTAGGACAATCATCTCCTTTAGTAAGAAACCTATCAAACCAATTCATCAAAATGCTCTGCTGCTGTGATATAGGGAGTGTAAGAATGGTTTGGCTAAGACCATCTTCAACAACTTTCTTGTCAACAAACCTATTAGCCCTCTTCATCCACCCGAAATCCTCATACAGAGGTTCAAGCCACGTGGAAAGAAGAGAGTAACGTGTCTCCTTTGGCACCAAAATATGCCCTCTTCCAATAGCAATGCATAGCTGTGCAGTAACCCTACTAATCTCGTGCCTGTACATGGTTGGGATTTTTGAATGAAGGATAGCAAGTTCCTTTTTGATCAGCCCACAATTTTACAAACTCATCCCCCATCTTCTTGTCGATTAGGATATCAACAATCCACTGCATATTATCAGCTTCACGGGCTATCTCGGCCATTATAGCACCTCGCTCTTGTCTACTTTCATCCATGCATGTAGCTTCTGACAGACAAAGAATAAGAGCACTGAGACACCGATGGCAGAGACTGTACAAAGTATCTCTGGAAACATCAATTTTGGGACCATAAGTGCTGAAGTCTGCAACATCTTCCCTAAGTAACCTAGAAATAAGAGACTTCATTTCTTTACGAGCTTTATCATCTTTAGCCTGAAGGACACCAGTAAGCATTTTTGTGAACATATCATCAGCTCTTGTAGATGTAGATGGTTCAGTCGATACTCTCTGCAGCACATCTTCACTCACTGTGTCGTGAAGCTGAAGCTCATTAAGACATGAAATAATTTTCTCCTCCTCGTCTTCAGACCATGGAACTGCCTCCAAATACTCTAAGCATGACAAGATCCCAGTTTCAAACAAAATGGCTGCAGATACCTGGAAGACAGCCCAACATCCTACTTACTTCATCAGAGCAAAAAGACTATTACAAGTTCAAAAGGTGATCATATTTTAAAGATGTTTGCACTTTGCAGTTTGATTCAACCGAAATAGAACTGTATTATGTGGTGACAACTCACAACTTTAAGTAGATCATTGTCCTCTTTCTAACAATTATAATTTGCCTTAGGCTGTCCTTGGCTTTACCAAAAAAAAAGCCCGCTAGACAAAGCTAGGTGCCTGTATTTATCCCTCATTAGGTGCTCTATAAAACTATTTTTTCCTTCCTTCAGAACATCATCATACATATCCTGATCTTACACACAACTCAGGATAATTTCCACTCTTCACCATCTCACCGCTTGTCCAGGTATACAAACAAGAAGAAAAAAAATGGTTTTCCTTCCCAATATATACATTCAACTCGGTGATAGCAATCCAAATTGCAACCACTACACATATGTTCTACATGGACTCAGCTGCACATATTCAACAAGAAAACTATAAATATCTGAACTTTTATATTTCTATATGTGACATAGGAGACTAGTGGGATCTGTTTCAAGTGTATTTACAAACATGCCGCCATTGACTCGTGTTTCAAACATTTAGATACCTAGCAATTCTCATCAAACACGAAATATGTTTCCAAGTACCGCACTTGGCCGTAAATCCAAAAACTTTCCATGTTTTTGTCCTAAACTGATGTCTCCCAGCAGGTACATGGTATAAAGCACTTGAGATAAAAAAATGAAACAAAGCCATGCTATATGAATATAATCGTAAACGTCGAATGACCAAGCAATAACAAGTACAGTCATACTCTGCTGTTCCATGTCTAATTAACAACATAACCTCAATGTAAAGGGAACATAATTTTCTTTGCAACAATTTGCAACTCTCAGCACTACACTTAATACCATCATTAACAAATAACAATACTATCAATCTATGTTAAGCTTAAACTCCCCATCAGATTAGCATAAACAGAATAACATATGAACAATTTCAACTAAAGTACCACACAAATGAACAACTATCAAAAAACAAAATTATAAAGTGAAGAGCCAAAAAAAAAATGAAAGGTAAATTCCAAAAAAAAAAAAAAACAGACCTTAAGTAAGCCCAAAACTTTGGTAACATCATCACCCATCAATTTCTTCTTCAAATCATGAGTATACATCAAAACAAGAGTTTCAACATAAATCTCAACATCATCACAATCACAAATCTCAACTGAATGAGTAATACCTCCATCACTCAATTTCTCAGCAAAAAAACCTACTTTTTTCAGCTAAAACCCTTCTATGAACATCCATTGAAATCTTGAAACCATCTCTTCCACTTACAGTTAATTTCACATCACCATCTCCAAAACCCCCAAATTATTACTACTACAATTATTACTATCCAGCAAAATTAGGGGTTTTCGACAAAACCCTAGCCAATTTATCCTGCAACTTTCAAATTATTATCGCACGATTGTTTAGACTCGCGAAGTTGCTCATCTGTCATCATTTCGAAAAGGGTAGGTCGAGAAAATGCAGGAGGAGAGAGAGAAAGGGATTTAGAAGGGGGAAGAAGAAGGGGAATTTCTGGAATTTGAGGAGAGAGAAAGTGATGGGTCTGAGATAAAACCTTGTTTAATCATGGTGGATACTTCTCTAGAAGACGCCATTAAAGAGGAGAGAGAAGATCAAAAGTACTACTGGTATAAATGAAGGAATCCAAGGAAGAAGAAGAAGAGGAAGAAAAAAAAAGGAGCAAAAAAATATGAAAGAAGTTTTTCAGATCTGTGATTCTTTATTTCTGTGTACTACTGGTTCTACTACTGACAGTGAAAGTAGTAGGCAGAGTACAGAGATGAGTGAGCAAAGAGAGAACTACCCTTCTGTGGTGCTAATTGGTGATCATTTGCTTACATTAGCAAAAAGGGGACCTAATGACCTAATGGAGTAGATAATTATCGGATAATGTTCTTTTGG